>CAKAOI010049352.1:0-38479 GCA_916701655.1 Sebastiscus albofasciatus
CACAAATAGCTAATCAGCCAATCACATGGCAGTAACTCAATGCATTTAGGCATCTAGAGGTGGTGAAGACGACTTGCTGAAGTTCAAACTGAGCATCAGAATGGGGAAGAAAGGGGATTTAAGTGACTTTGAACGTGGCATGGTTGTTGGTGCCAGACGGGCTGGTCTGAGTATTAAACTGCTGATCTACTGGGATTTTCACGCACAACCATCTCTAGGGTTTACAGAGAACGGTCCAAAAAAGAGAAAATATCCAGTGAGCGGCAGTTGTGTGGACGGAAATGCCTTGTTGATGTTAGAGGTCAGAGGAGAATGGGCAGAGTGGTTGGAGATGATTGAAAGGCAACAGTAACTCAAATAACCACTCGTTACAACCAAGGTATGCAGAATACCATCTCTGAATGCACAACACGTCCAATCTTGAAGCAGACAGCAGCAGAAGACCACCCGGTACTAGCACCGGCCGGTGAGTGTATGTGGATGTTTTGGCTAATTCCTATATTTTTAGATGGGATGTTTGGTGTGGAACTACATAAAGCAGCACTTTAATAAACATTAAAGATTGATGATCACTTTTTCTACACACAGCTCCAAGTGTAGGACCCCCATCAGTGAAACAACTGGACAGAATTACTACAGCAAAACTTCTGCTGCACAGCGTGAGCTGGCTGTATCAGCAATAGCAGGAGTGCCATGTGATGAATATTTGACTAACTTCCCATGGGAGGGCTGGGAACTTTGCAGACTACATTCCAGATGTTCTAATCACTGAAGTCTCCCAGTGACTATCTATCAACAACCTCATCCACATGTCTTTAAAGGGCCTACTTCAGTGTTATACACTTGTACGCCCCACAGCATCAGCTCAACTTGCTACTGGTCTGTAGGCTATTTATAGTTGAGCGTAAGGTTATCGTCCTCCCTTTCTATGGTTTCGGCGAATCACACCAAATGTCGTTTGAAAAGGGTTAAATCCGCCGCGGCTTTACTTGTCGGAAGCTACCAAGGTCTTTAAAAAAGTATTTGAATACTTTTATTTAGTCACACGGCGCTGCTCTTCAATTCGGCTCACACTACGTCCATTAATCACCATTTCCAAATGTACTTTACCTCACCTTTAGCACAGCATAGCATGCTGTTTCCAACTGGAGGAGGCGCAAGATGCTTTGCTGGATTAGCATAGTATGCGAAACATTTCTAAAGTTTATAGCGTTGACATTAGTTGATATTGGTAGATCAAGTGAAGCCGAATTCACCAGTCGCCTCCATTAATTCCTTAGAAATATTTTTTTATTTTATTTAGTACATGTACCTTCCGGCAAGTCAGAAAACACTTAAAGTGCGAGATTTTTCAATGGAGTTTGGAGTGTCATTTTTCATGCAGGATATACGGGTCACCTACACAGTAACGCTGATTCACTGCATCATCCTCCCATGCACCCAGTCAATAACAGATAAAACACACCATCATCATCTTCATCTCTATAATGGGCACACTGCGATCAGCCAAAGGAAAGCGGTCACACATGAGACCTCATCTGGATCCTGAAGGTTAAATATTCTACTCAAGGAGTTAAGGAGTACTGGTCCCGAGACACCACAAAAACAGAGACATCTATAGGCGGGATAACTCACCTTCAGTCAGGCAGGGACACCGCCCCGTCCTCCCCGGTGCTCCAGCTGCTGAGATGCTGATGCTGTCCCATGGCTGCAGGCTGCTCCGTGTCCTCTGCTCGGAGCTGGAGGATGTTGCTGTCTGCTGAGGAGGGCAGGATGTGCAGGAAGTTGCTGCTGGGAGGCATCTGTCTGTCTGCTCCATAGGCTATACCCCTGCTGCAAATCAGAATTTAACCTTTGTTTATCCAGAGAGTGTCATCTGAGCTCCACTTGGACTGAAATATGCTGTGTCTGTCTGTTTTATTTATAGGTTTTCCATCCTCCACTCATCCATCCAAACAGGCTGTGTGCCCAGAACACAAAATAGGTACAAATTGTTCCCCCACATTTAAATTCTTTAAAAGTCACCACTTTTCTTCTGTTTGACACCAGATTATTTTTCTACTTTCTTATGGAAGCCTTAGCTATCCCACCAGGAAAATGCACTGACATAAAAAAAAAGACTAAGGAAAACTAAACTAACTGGGGGGGTTAAGATAACCTTACTCCAAAACAATAACCTAAGTTTGTATGGCACAGGTTTGTATGTTGATGTCAATAATGATTAGTCTACTGGGGTCAGTAATTGAAGGCCCTGTACACATTTATTTCAGAGGTGCTCTTATAGGCCATTTGAGCTAACAAATTGTCATCACATAAGAACTCTATCAGAGGATCTACTGGAAAGTTGTGGCTTCAATCTGTCGTCACCATGTGGCTATGCCAGCTCACTGTATCTCTATTTGTATTCTCTTGTATTGTATCTATTCTATTCTGTTCTGTCCTTATCCTTCTTGACGTGCACTTGACCCCCCCTGAAAGGACTCATTTGATCCAATTCCCTCAACAGATCTGATATGCAATTTTCTTTGGCCTTGGCCACCTGCTTAAGACTGATGACTAGAATGTCAGTCATGTTTTCATGAGTGTTTGAGTCCTCAAACTCTTGGGCTTTTGGGCTCAACCTTTTTATTTCTTTTTTTAAATGAAGCTCTTCACCTGCCTGTCTCTCAACTTGTATTTAACAGACCACACTTCATAGTCTTCACTGCATCCATCACTAATGCACAAACACACTTCCTGCTCCATTTCTATTCTTGTTGTTCAAACCTTCCATCGATTTGAGTCAGCACAACACTCCGTCCCTTGCCATTCTTCCCTGCGTAAAGAACATAAAAGAAACCTCCAGCACCCGAGTTGTTGTGCTTATACTGAGAAGTTGCAAGCCGCATTAAAAGCTTTATTTATAACCATGTCTTGCTCCAAATCTCACCACTCCAGAGTCGTCTAATACACAGAGATCCCATGTTGTTAATATTTAGTAACAATGTGATGTGTTCTACTCCAAAGGAATCAATCCAGCATGGTGTGCACTTTACCTCCAAGGTGTCATCAGCAATAATGCAACCAGACAATGCAGCCTAACACTCATGTCAGCTAGAACTATATATCTTAGTACAGCTTACAACACCATATAACATTATTATACTGTTACCATATGAATATGATAACACACTAGTTCATATAGTTATTTTCCCCACATTAGCATTGTATTTCCTCACTTCCAGCACCACACATAACAGGTAACAAAGGCTGCATAAAAGGTCATAGATATTCAGGTGAGTATGTTTTTTACTGCAAAACATCATATGCATCATATGACTTCCTCAGATAACAGTTCGCTTTGTATTTTTTTTAGAATGCTGTGCGGAGAGACATGATATTATTCATTATTATAGTTATCATCATCATCCTTATAGGATTAATTTTTCATGATCTGCTTTTATTGTAAAAAATGTATATATACGTGTTTTTGTTTTGTTTTTTTACAATATATATATATATATATATATATATATATATATATATATATATATGTATGTAATCATTCGCAAATAATGTAGTTTGTGAGGTAGTACTTTTAATTTTGAAAAGTCGAACCGGAAGTGTTGTTCAACTTCCGCCGCTGCTAGCTAACTAGCTAGTTTGTTGTTGTTGCTTCAGCAACAGCTGCTAAAGGAGCTACTAGTTGGTGCTTCTGTGGAGTTTGACACGTCGGTGACTCTCCGTCGGACGGTGAGCAGCACTGGGACCTGACTAACACGAGGCTAGGCAGTCTCAAACTATAAAGGCATTGACGTTTATTTGATAGATAAAATTGTGCAACCTCGCCCACTCTACTAGCTAGCTAGCGTAAGCTAACTGTTGACGCTAGCTGTGATAAGAAGACACCCACCGGGCTGCTAACAGCCTATGAAGTGCAGCTAATTAGCTAACTCACCCGAGCTAGCTAACTGTAACCTAGCACCGTTACCAGCTCACTTGAAGTAATGCAGCTGAGGTAGTTATGTTGTTGGGTTCGTTTTATTAATGCCAGCAGCGTTAACAGAGTTAGGTTATCTCACTTCCGCTTTCGTCTTCCCGGTTTCTCTATCTACTTTGCTAGCAAATATATAATATGTCACGCTCTTTTTTAATGTAACTAACGTTAACATTACAGTACATTTCTGTCTGCGTGTCAAGAAAATAGTAAACCCCGGCGGGTAACAGTGGAGCTGCAGTCTTTAGGATGGAAACACCCGAGCTGTCACTGTTACCAGCTAACTAACGTTACTCAACTCAGCTCAGCTAACGTTACTGCTAAGCTCCAAGTCTTGTGACCTGCAGGTCCATAAGGTCCATAAAGGCTCTTTCTGTTCCTGCTTGGTGGTTCGATGAGGATTTAGTGTGGTAATTCCCTAATGATACCCCGCTGTCTTCGTGTAGGAAATTCATTTAATGTCAATAAATGTAATTTAGTCGAATACAATTTAAAACACCTTTTTCAGTTTGACCCCAACATGTAGAACTCAATAGAATATTGATAGAAAACCTCTCAGCTTTATTGTTCATTTAAGATGCATTATAATTCAAGATGTTTATTGTCACACCGGTTATACAGGTACAATGGTGTGAAGTACTTTTTGCTTGGAAGCTCCATTAAAATAATAAGTTATATTACATCTACATTACAATTATAAAAGGAAATATTTTGTACAAGGGTATATTAAGAACATATACAGGCATATTAGGAACATATACATTTAGAACATATACAGTATAAGATATGTTTTTGTGTGAGAAGGTATTAAGTCGTATGAATTATCTATTTAAAAGTCTGATGGCCTAGGGGAAAAAACTTCCTCAGTCTGCTGATAACCTTGATAACCTTGCTATACTAGGATATTTAGTACACTTCAGAAAACCTAAGAAAATATAAAGATGTTTTTGTTAAAGTGTTGTTGCTCTTGTCCTGTGTAGGTGTGTCCATTGTTAAACCATCGTGATGGCAGGTTCCCAGTGGGAGCTTCCTCCAGAGCTATGTTGTCGGCCCATGGCCTTTGTGGCTTTAACCGGACTGGATGTGGTGTACAATGCCGTGCACCGGGCCATTTGGGACGCCTTCTGCGCCAACCGGCGAGCTGACAGAGTTCCTATCTCTTTCAAAGTCCTCCCAGGAGACCACGAATACCCCAAATGTCGCACTAAGGTGAGCAGTGGATGGAGAGATCTAGAAGTCCCATCAACAAACAAAGACAATATAATATCCCAACGAACCCAATATATGACATGGAATTGGAACACAGTTTCAGTTTTCATTTGCTCACTTGCAGATTACTGCATCAATACTAAGATGTGGGAAAACAAAAGAGTTGTGAAGTCTTCATGTGTGAGATCAATGCTGCAGTTTGTGCAGTATGGATACCTTTTTTTTTCTAAATAGTTTACTCTGTCTGCCTGTCTAGCGAACGTCCTATGAGTGGTACATCCCTAAAGGCATCCTGAAAACAGGTTGGATGAATAAACATCTGAACCTGGTACCAGCTTTGGTTGTTCTATTCTACGAACTGGACTGGGACGACCCTCAGTGGAAAGAGAAACAATCTGAATGTGCAACTAAAGTGGAGATTGTCAGGTAAGCATACGTTTTTATTATATTATTGGGTGACTAGCAGTGAGAGAGCAGATAAATGCTTTAGGATTTAGTATGTTTTACTAAACCATACTGGAAAAACAAAGTTCGGAAACTTGTGTTTGGTCGATTATTTCTCTGTTGTTACAATGCTAATGGTCATTGTATTTCACATCGTTGGAAAGCCTGTTTATTTACCTTCGCAATGATGTCCAACTTGTAAGGATCATGCATTTGTGGGATGAGCAGCACAGCTGATTATGTGGGTAGCACCCAAGAAAAATTTGCCAAAATGCTCTGCCAATGGTAAACAGTGAAAAAAGAAGGAAAGCATTGGGGACAGACAGGGCTTTATATAGCTAACACTATCCTGCAGATCAGGTCTTGACAACCCTAGCAGAAACATAACTGCAGTAAATCTCATCTGCACCAATCTGTGTTGTGTTGTGTTTGTTTTTAGGACCAGTCTTCAGGGCAGGAACACCAAGGTGGCTGTGGTTCTAATCCAGAAGAAAACGCCTCTACCTCCAGGTAAACACCTATACTACTGAATCATATTAGGTAATGCATATGTATCATATCCCATCCACATGAGTTTAAACATGTATCTTCAGTATGTCCTTGCCTCTCTCAGCAGTACACAATTGTGTTGTACATTTTATAAACAAGGGTCCCACATGTAAAAAACATTTGAACATCAGTTTCTAATTATCTAAAAATTCCGTAAAACTTGTTCCCAGTTTATTCACTTCATTTTTTGTTTGTACAGGAGAGGACCTGGTAGCATCAGAGAGAGCAGCAGCTCTCTGTAGCGCCTGTGATCTGTCTGGCAAGAGTCTCTTCGTACTGCCACACACCGACCACTTAGTGGGCTACATTATAAGGTAGTTACCAAATCACTAATGCCATAAAGATACATATTTTTGTACATATAGATATAGGTAGATATTTTGCAATTTAATTGCATCTACCATTTGGCTCTCCGGTTTTATCTAATTGAAGTTTCTGTGTGTGTTCTGTGATTAATTGATATTCAATCGTGCATACATTTGCAGCCCTAATATATATATATGTATATACAATATATATACAGTGTATATATACATACATACATACATATTGGAAACGCATTGTTAGAAATAGTATTCTGATATTGACAGCCCTTTTAATGTGGTGGAATCTACACACACTGAAATTAATCAAATGCATATCTAACGGTTGCAACAAATAAGACCTGGAAATCTCGTCAAACATTGTGTGTTTATTAGATTGTATTTGTGATTGTAGGTTGGAGAATGCTTTCTATGAACATGCTCAGACATACTACTACACTGAGATCCGTCGAGTCAAATCACATAAAGAGTTCCTCAACAAGACTACACATCAGGTAGGACACACACACAAACACACACAAACACTTATTTATTTATTTATTTGCTCTAATGGGGGTGGGCCCCATAGAGTGCTACAGGAGTGAGTCCTAAAACCCATAAATGAGTTAGCATTTTAGCACGTCCGGTTCCCTCGTCCCTCAAGTGTGACTAAACCTTTTCATTAGTCGCACTGGTGCACCTGACATTTAGTGTGTGTGTGTGAAGAACTGCCCCGTACTGTGCCTCTGATTGGCTCTGACCCTGATATTCTTCACTAAATACGGGTGGAAAAAAAAAAATAAGGTATATGTGTATCTTTGAAACTGTACCCTGTGCTCCTCCTCAAGCAACATCATAACCTTGTAACTTACCGGTTATTCAAAATGAATTTTTTTTTCATCAAGAAAAATGGTGGGGTGTTCGTTACACCTGTCCCAGACCGACATCACCAGCAGAGGTAACCGTGCCACCACCTCTGTCCCTGGTTAGATGCCTAATCCTGACCCTGCATCTTTGGCAGAAATGGCCTCATCTGACTCCGAGCCAGAGTCACAGCCTACCACATATAAAAAGGCTAAAATATACCGTATGCCTTTTGCAAAGAATTGCGTGCCTTGTCCAAATTTTAGGTGCACCTTTAGGTGCACCAGTGTAAAAAGTTAGTCTGGGTCCATGCATGTGCACAAATTAAGCTGCTTAGGCATAAAACATATTTTGAAATACCCTCTCCTCACTCCGCCCTCTTCCTCTTCTCTTTTTCTCTCTCTGATGTTCTCAGTTGCTGTTTGTCAGACACCAGTTTAAAATCGCTTTCTTCAGTGAGCTGAAACAGGACACCCAGAATGCTCTCAAGTAAGTGTGAGCCCATAGATTCATAATGGATATGATTATAGTTTCTTGTTTATTGTGATCAGCTCGTGGACTTAAAAGGACAATTCACCCCCAAATCAAAGAGAGGCTTGTGCTTGTGACAGCACGAGATGTAAACATTAATGGCGTCCTCCTTTGCTGAACTGTAATGTTAGTTAGCTCAGTGGTGCTTTGTGAGCTTGCAGTACCGGTTAGCTATGAGCCTCTCATCCAAGAGACAATGCTGTTGAGTTTTTCAAATGTATTTTTTGGCACTTTGAGCACCACAAGCCGAGAGCCATTTAGTTCCGTTATATTGGAGAGAAGACAGAAATCTCTACGGCTGACAGCTCCAACACTCGTCTACTCACACCAAAACATCTAAACTGATAAATAGCACTACAAGTAAGAGGAACATATGTATTTTAGATTTTGGGGTGAACTGTCCCTTTAATGAGACATGATATTTTCACCTAAGCATACAATTTAAAAGGTTGCTGGTAGTATAGACGTGTGTAGACCTGTATGATGTACTGCTGTCTCAGTTGTTTTGTAAGTTTGTTTGTGTCCGTAGGTACTACAGAACTGCATACAGTCTTGTACATGAGCTCAGGGCCCACGAGACCAACATGTTGGAGATCAAAACTATGGCTGGATTCATCAACTATAAGGTACTAGAGATGTTAATAATTAACCGTGTAACCGTTAACCGGTCTTAAGAATTTTAGCCGATTAACGCTATCGCTGCCGGCTGTCAAAATTTACACAGACGTCGACAGTAGCTGACCATTTACCGCCTTTCACTTCTCTCCATCTCTCCCTCTCTCTTTCTCCCGTGATGTCTCTCTCTTTTTTTTTGTCTCTTTAGATCTGTCGTCTGTGTTTCCAGCATAACACTCCTCTAGATGCTATCGCCCAGTTCAGGAAGCACATTGACCTGTGTAAAAAGAAGATTGGCAGTGCAGAACTGGCATTCGAGCACTCCGCATGGATGTCTAAACAGTGAGATACACACTACCTATCACACCCTGTGTGTAACAAGTTGTAGTGATTAAACCTTAATTAAGAATACATACTGTATACATTTATTAGAAATGGTAGAAACAAAGATAAGTAAAATAATGTACTTATTATTACTTATTTATGTAGCTGCATGATTTAAAACAATACTTTGATAAACTTAATTTTTCTACAACATTGAAGCAGGAAGTTATTAGACATTTTTGAGGATGCCAGGCTTGTTCTTATTGACATGATAGATGTACCTGTTGGATGTATGCAGCGTTTCCTTGGTTGTGTTCTGTACAAATTAGATTGAGACACAGTCATCAGAGTCCTTTTGTACTAGGAACCAATCTTTATCCCTGATGATGGCTGACTTGTACATCCACTGTATTAATGCCCATATGTCCTTTGCTTCCTAACAGGTTCCAGTCATTCGGAGAGCTGTTTGATGAAGCGATAAAGTTGGGTCTGACAGCCATCCAGACCCAGAACCCTGGTTTCTATTACCAGCAAGCTGCCTGTTACAGCCAGGACAGGAAACAGATGGCACAGCAGCTTTGTCAGGTGATAATGCTACAGCTATAGTTACATCCATCTCGTAGGACCAAGTTGGAAATCAAAAGGGTTTATACTTGATGGCAACAGCCAGCCATCATAGAGAGAGGGGGAGACGCGATAATGTTTAAATACAGTCTCCCTCTCTGGAAGACATTTATAGTGTCCCACATGTTCACATGAAGAGTGACAGAAATGGTTGTGTAAAGAATGAAAATGTTCTGTTGTAGTCCTAGTAAGTGCTGTTGCAAGGTCTTTACTTTATATTAACTCTTAATAAAATCTTGATAAATTAATTTGCAAAAAAGAACACCAATAATATAAACCTGATTTTTTGTTAGGAAGCCTATATGTACTATCTTACCCATAAAACACCAGTGAATGGTTTAATCATACCCCGCAACAACGTAGTCCAGCGTATATAGTGCTCTGCGTGTCCGTCCTTCCGTCTGTTTGTGTGTCACACTTTCGTTTCCGGAGCAGAACTCGCAAGCTATTTAACTTAGGAACTTCAAATTTGGTATGATGGTTGACAGTGTGGTCTAGTTGTGCCTTTTGGGGGTTAGAAGTCCAGGGTGCCCAAAAGTTTTGAAATGTTGGCCAAAAACTGTGATTGTTTTTACTTAAGTTTCATTTCCGAAGTAGGGTCACTTTTGCCTTGTTTAATTTGATTGGTTGGTTGTTCTAGGCTGGAGCAAGTTGTCCCTCCCCCGAACCAGGGGACACCCAGAGTGGGGGACTGGACTTCTATGGCCAGAGACCATGGAGACAAGGACACCAGAGTATGTACACACACACACACACACACACACACACACACACACACACACTGACAATGATAATAAATTAAGTGCCTCTGACAGTGTTCGACATGTTTGGGTAAAACGTGGCTTCTGTACTGTTGTATTTCCAGGTATTGATCCTCCAGATGCAGAGAAGGAGAAGACAGGGATTCTGTCTCTGCAGATTAAAGAGAAAGATGTACCACATTCTGTAAGAACACACACTTGCTGAATACACATAGCTCACTATTTCCATGTCCCATTGCTTTGAGGCAGCAGTTATTAAACTTAAAACCACTAGTGCTATAATTCATATGGGATTATTATAGCATCTTTCAAATCTTTATTCTGAAGGCTTCTGTTTGTAGAAATTGAGACAATCCCTGTGGAAATGTGTGCAGTTTCTGGTTAATCCCTTGCTTTACCATCTGCCTCAGTGTCTTTTTTTGATCCTACCACTGGGGAGCGGCAAACTCGAATTGTTTCAAATTCTACACAAAGTGACTTTAAATGGGACATATCATGATAAACTCACTTTGTCAGTTCTTGTGCACATACATCTGGGTATCTGGAGTGACTGCCTACCGACCCACAAATTGTGAAATAAGACAGCCCAGTCAGTTTTTGTGTGGGCTGTCTAGATCAGAAAACATGTGATTCAACAAGCCAATCAGATCTGGCTCCCCTTCCTATGTCACATTCAAGCTCTTTAGAATATACCGCCCACAGCTTGAGAACTACCTTTGCACCATATTTTTCTCACAAGCCAATCAGAGCAGACTGGGCTTTTTTGGTGGCAGTCTTAAAGAGACAGGCGTTAAAACAGAGTGTTTCAGACAGAGGGCGCATACAGGTATATTCAGACAGTTAGGATGAGAAAAATAATGTGTTTTTAGAACATCAAAGCATGTAAACATGTTCTAGTAGAAACCCCAAATACAAATATGAAGCTGGAAATGAGCAGGATATGTCCCCTTTAAATACCAATATGTAGAGAGTGGGCGTGTGAACAACTGTTTACCTTCTGAGTCAACAGCAGAGGAAATCTAGTCAGTTATGTAGTGTGAAAAGTTGTTTTCAGCACCAAATGCTCCACAGTCTTCAGAGAGATGTCATCACAGCACCATAAGACTTGCACTGTTGTATTAAAACATGCCTCTCTATCTCTGCCCCTACAGGAACTGATAATAGCACTTCTCAGTAATGCTGTCGCCCAGTTTAAGAAGTACAAGTGCCCTCGAATGAAGAGCCACCTCAGTGAGTATCATTATGCTCTTTTAATCTCCACAGGTCCTTTTAATGCCTTATGCCTAACATGAAAATTGTTGACATTATGTTATGTGATCACACAGTGAGGTGAACTCATCAAAGCATCCCTTTTTTAAACATTTGTATTTAATTATTTATTTTTTGCCCCTTGTTGTGTTGAACTTTGTCACACTCCTCTTTTTTTGTGTCTCACTCTCCGTCTCCTTCATAGTGGTGCAGATGGGAGAGGAATACTACCATGCTAAAGACTACACCAAAGCCCTAAAGTAAGTCAGAACACATGCTGGACTCGCTTAAGGAGAGTTCCACTCTCTCACTTTCATGTAGATGCTCCAAAAAGTCTTGGGAGTCACCTTAAAGTGTCAACCATGCATACACACTACACAGTTTGTCATTAAAGAGAAAAATGCACACTTTTTGCATTTAGGTTAGCATAATTAAAAGATGGAATATATACACCCTGTGTGGAAACTGGATGGTAATGACTCGAGTAGACTGAATCTATTTTCCAAACAGCACTATTTCCATCTACCAGTGGAGTTGCAAGGACATAGTTTAATCTGTGTTTGTAAGCAAGATATCTGACTATTTGTATGTGTGTGTGTGTGTGTGTGTGTGTGTTACTTTATCAGGCTGTTGGACTATGTGATGTGCGACTATCGCACAGAGCGATGGTGGGGCCTCCTGACAGCCATATTGACCACCGCTCTGCGCTGTGCTTATCTGATGGCCAGTGTTAAAGACTACATCATATACTGCATGGAGCTGCTGGGCAGAGGTAAGCAAGAAGTTATGCCTGAGCCATTATTAGCAAATAGGTGTCGTCCACCTCCGGTACGATGGAGCTAATGCATTTTTTAATGATGATGCAAACTTTCTATTTTACTTCAACTTCAGTTGACTTCTGTGATATTTTGATGAGATTCCACAACTATGGCCCCGAGTGTAGATGACTTTATTATTATTATTCCCCCAAGTTTCATTAGAATTATATTGTCCCATGGTCAGAGGCCTTTCTAACCTGAACTGTTTTGTTTTGGGCAGAAAAGTAGAACATTAAGTGTAAATCACAATAAAATATCCGTATAATACACCAATGATTTATCATGGCTTATGGACTTTTACTCGTTGAACCTAACCCTAAAACACATGAGAACAATTAATGAAGTAGAACAAGTAGATAACAGAACACAAGTAATTCTTGGTCCTGTAAAGATTTTAATTATTTAATTTGTTAATCAGAATAACCTGCTCTGTGTGGAGGTTGTTGACCAAATGTTCACCAAATGAAGTGGTAATGTCTTGGTTATCTTGTCTTCCAGCTTCAACCTTGAAAGAGGAACAAAAGTTGAGGATTGAGAAGAATCTCATCAAAGTCCTGATGGTGAGTAGAAAGATTGCAGCCGGCTCAACACAGCATGCTCAGTAGGGTTGGGCTAAACACCGGACCGGTATATCGGTCTGGTGTTTGGCCCAACTTGACTCTGCAGCCGCTCATGTGTGGTACCCAATGGCCATATTGCAATCCGACCTCTACACCCTACTACCCTACACTTCCTACTAGGGTGTGAATCTTTCGATATCTCACGATTTGATTCGATTCACGATTCAAAATGATTCCTGATTAAAATGGATTCTATATTCAGTACATAGGGGTGCTAATTTCAGGATGTCCTCCAGTTCGCTGTGCACTAATAAAGGCGGTGTGGTAAATTATGGCATGAATGCAGAGTAAAAACTATTGAGTTTTTATTCTTTTACACACAGTGACGTGGTTTGCACGCAATCAAACCGGTTTAAGGTCGTACACTGAACCGGACCCGGCAAAACTAATGAGGGTATGATTTGACAGGGTAGCCATAACTGTAATATAAAGAAACAAGTCCCATGCAGTTTGTTGTTGTGCAGTGAAATTAGTCACATGTTAGCTGGTCCACAGTCCGACCAGCAAATGATGAGCTGAGCTGCAGGTCAACCAGGTCACACACCTGCGAAATCTATTCTAATTTCATTCATACACATTTTAATGATCTCGTCTCGTTTGCAGAACGAGGTCCCTGACGCCGAGCCGGAGTGTGATCCGTCCTCTGTCAGCACAGCCAGGTCGCTGTGGAACGACCGCATGGCTTTGGCCGGATCAAATGAGTTGACTATAGAAGTACAGGACTACATCCCATTCAGTTAGTAAACACACACACACTCACTCAAGCTCAACAAGGAACTATTCACACTTAAAAGTAATATTTTACTCTCCTCCATGTTCATTGTGCACATGGAGAGCAATGCTCCATGTTCTTCCAGTAAGAAGAGAGAACAGATATTGGGTTTAAAAAACATATAATGTCATAAAAACTGCAAACAATTGGATCATTTTTACCAATAAGTACCAATAAGTACTGTAATATGTCCGTTTTGTTCTAAGAGTATATAAGGATGTTTCCATTCTCTTTGTGACTCCAGTCCAGTGTAAGGCCAAATTCCAGTCTCCCAGTTTCCATGTAGACCAGCCCATCCAACTCCAGGTTTTCCTCCGAGCCGACTGTCCTCATCCTGTATCATTCAACAAGTTGGCTGTCAGCCTCAGTAATCAGGTAAGCTCTACACAAATGTAACACAAGGCAGAAATAATTTATTTTCTCCGGCTTCAGGCATAGTGGCTGGTTGTAGGAGTTTCACATAGACTATAGCTGGACGATGCATCTCCACTTCCTCCCACTGAAGAAAAATGATGCCAAAATATCTTGGATACGGGAGCTGCCATCTTGCGCTGGTGACGTCATTTGGAGCCAGAGTCTGCACAGTAGTGATCTGGGAGCGGAGCGGAGCTATCGAGGTCCTGTCCACACACCAGCCCCGACTCAATCGCGAGCCGAGCACGGCCACAGCTTGCTAGAGTGAAAGCCACCCAGCTGCTGTGTTAGCACCACGGTAGCTGTTTGGCTAGAAAGACACAACAACTAACTATAATATCTCTATAAATATATTTATGGACATGAAACACAACAGTCCAACAGTGCTAGCTAACCAGTGGAAATGTTGCTAAGCTAGCTAGCGACACGGTCATTGACTGTATAAACCATGATGACCTATACTGCAGCCATGCACCAGGGTTCGATCGAAATGTTTCCGCTTCACTTTTGGGTAGCTGCCCATCTTTACATACAGTCTATGGATTTTCACTACACAAGCAAGACACACGGCACCATGAAGAAAGAACCTTCAAATAACTTGTAGTCATGGTGGCCATGTGGCATTTATAGCTGTGACGCGCAGGAAGCCTATACGTCACACATGTGACTTTGTTAACATAATGCCTCAACCTGCGCGGAGCGCAAGGAAATATATCTCAGTTTACTACCACTGGCAGTCAGGAAGGAATGAAACAACCAGCAGTTGTAGATTTATTAAAAGGATGGATTGGATGCTTCTCAGTGGGGTTGTATGAGGTGCTTCTCCATAGTCAGTGTATTACCTACAGTAGATGGAGTTTGGAGAAAGCAACATACTGCTGTGGACAGCAGCTAAATGGATTTTAGCCACATTGCACACATAACACATTGCTCTGCTCCCGTGCTGGTTCTCCTGTCTGTTTCTTCTTAAAATGACAAAACAATAACGTTTTGTATGTGCGTGTGTGTGTGTGTGTGTAGGAGTACAACCAGTGGTGTGTGGTGGAGTCTGCAGGTCAGGAGAGTATGAGCCTGTTGCCAGGAAAAACCAAATGCTACAACTTCAGCTTTGTAGCGAAGACTGAAGATGTTGGCAAGAAGATCGAGGTGAGTGTGTGTGTGTGTGTGTCTGTGTGTGACAAACGGAGAGAGAAAGATGGTTACTGATTGTTTGTGTTGCTGGTTATACACCTTTAGATGACAGGTATTGAGGTGATGCTGGGCAGTGACAGTGGCCGCTGTGTGTTTGTGAACTGGAGAGGGGCGGGTGGAGATGCAGCCTCTACCCATGAGGCCTTGCAGGCTAGCAGGTCATCACGTCGATGGGGCCGCGGTGTGGAGGCACGTCAAGAGCCGGACTGGGACAGCCTGACCATGCAGCACAGTACCATGTAAGGCTTTGTTCAGACACAGCACCATCCCAAGTTCCTGGATCACCTGTCAGTTTCTAGAGTATCAGATCTTATCTGCACCGAAGTCATCAGAAATGTGACCTGTTTGGTGTGTTTGCTCCTGTTTGATGTTCAGGATCATCTCCAGAGTCCCAAAGATATCCGTTCAGCTGAACCACCAGCCTCCTGCACTCAACAATGAAATGTACTGCATCAGCCTCACTGTCCAATCACAGGAGGGGGGCGTGGCAAAGGATGTCAAACTGACAGCTGGCCTCAAACCAGGTACACTGATACAAATACAGCACAAAACTCCTGCTATAATCACAAACAGTTGTTTTTACATTTCTCTTTGTGTATGGATTAAAGCAGCAGTGGGTAGAAATGGAGCAAGTATGATTTAAAACAAGTTATTTTTATAAAACAGTCACTATATTCTGACAGTAGCGCATGAGACCGGTAATCTAAAAAAAAAATCCTGTGTCTCTGTGTCCTGCGGTGCTCCTAATGGCATCTACAATATTTCACAGACCTGAGGAAAACAACCAATCAGAGCTGAGCAGGAATCACTCGCGAACTCCGATCAAACGTGCAAACTAGGCAGGGCTGATCAAATATGAATCAATATTCTGTTACTGTAATGCCTATTTCTCACAAATGTTTTCAGAAACCTCTTGTAGTGTACTGTTTAGCTGTAATATGAGAAAGTTTGTGACCCGGCAGCCATGTTGAGATCAGTTGAGGAAATACCAAGCACCGCCCACCAGCCGGAGCACTGCCAATAAGAACGCTCCCTCTGAAATGACCTATAATTGGTCAAAGTCTCCCGTCACAGGCTAGATTTTCTAAAGCCTGAAAACAGAGCCATGAAGAGGAGCAGAAGTCTAGTTATCTCTCAGAACACTTGAACTACAATATGTTGAAAGGTTATTATGGAATTTTTGCCCAGTGATGCCAAAAACATTCTGCCTACTGCTGCTTTAATCAACTGAGCGTGTTTTGATAAGTGAACTCTAGGTGTTGTTGTCATTTTGTGCAGTGCCAGGCTCGCTGTCATCCCCTGCTTTCAGTATTAATGCTAAGCTAAACTAAGCTAAGCACAGCCAGACGCCACCTCTGTACTTAACACACAGACATGAGATTACTATTGATCTCCTCATCTCACTCAGAAAGAAAGAAATCTCATATTTAAAAATAAAATGTTGAACCAGTTTTTAATCTTCTCACAACATTAACACCATTAAATGTTATGTTATAGTCCTCTGTCTGGTATAGCAGCTAAATAAGCTTTTGGAATGGGAAAACTTATGGAATGGGTATATCAAATGTGTGACATAACATCAGTGTATAGTTTATGGTTTTGTGTTTGTCTTTTGATTGGTCTGTCCAGGCCAGGATGCCAATCTAGGCCAGAGCACACATGTGACACTCGATGGCTTAAAGGTTTGTGATGACACCGCACCTGCCCTGCTCCCTGACGTACCTCTAGGAGATCTGAAACCTGGCGAAAAGGTACACACACATTCCAAAAGAAGTGTGTTGGATTAACTTTCCAGAGAGACTCTCACATTTTCTGCATTGCAAATTCTGTACATACACGCCTGTAGTAATTCTAGTATCTATGGGATGTGTGTGTGTGTGTTTGTCTGCAGTTGGAGAGATGCGTATATGTGAAGTGTGTGTCAACCGGACCAAGGGTTTTCCTGTTCCACGTGGCCTACAGCATCGATACCACAGTGGAAGGACGTCAGATTGTCTGCAAATGTCATAAGGTAGAGGAGCTCATCTGACCTGCACACACAGTTAGCACAGTGTTCTGTGTTTTTCATGTTGTACAGTACATGTTTAAACTATACATGCCCTGGGCTTTTTTCATCTGGTTTACTCCTCTCGTTGTCTTTCAGGATGAGACGGTTACCATAGAGACGGTGGTCCCATTTGAGGTGTCTGTCAAGTTTGTGTCCACAAAGGTCAGTAGCTGCTACTTTATTAGTTTAAAGCAGTTAGTGTTTTAGAGAGCTGTTTGGCTAGTTAGGGTTATTACCAGCATGTGGTAGTGTTTTCACCTTGTGAGTCTGTGTGTGTGTCATCATGGCAACGTGTAGTCCTGGAGACACCTACTGTAGTATTTTTTTAAGCTCTTCAGTAGCAACTGACAGTAAAAGAAAAGCTTTGATTGTTAGTTTACAGAATGAGCCTTGAGATTGTGGCAGCGCAGTAGCAGGTATTATGGCTGGTGACAGTTTATAACGTGTTCATTTTTTTATTTGTATTAGTTTGAGCCACTGGACCGGGTAGCGGTGGACATCCCCTTCCTGTTGATGACAGACATCCTGTCATCGTCTCCCTGGCCTCTTCTGCTGGCCTCCTCCTCTCTGCAGCTGCTTACTATGAGCACAAACACGCCACAGCTTCAGTCACAGCTACAGGAAGGTACCTGACTAGTTTTTACTGTTATCTTACAAAGACATTTTTTACTGTTATAGTTGTAATAAAAAAACTAAAACAAATGTAAATCCTATGACTATAATATATAGTGTGCAGGGCTGCCCCCTCCTAATCAATTAGTCCACTAATTGGCCATTTTGGTCTTAGTTGGATAAGATTTCTTTAGTCAGTTTTCTTTTTCATGCGGAATGACTCATTTCTAAGAAAATTATGAGCACATCTCTGATAAACACAAGATTTAAAGTGGTGCTTTTGTGTGATTCTTTGTGGAGAAACTTAAATTTGTCAATTAAATCAAGATATCAATTAGTCGAAATAATCGTATGAGTGTTAGTTGACTACGAATCAGCTCTAATTGCGTGTGTGCGTGTGTGTTCAGTTGTTTTGCAGACAGACGAGTGTGCCAGCGAGTGTTTTTGTCTCCGGTGTCCACCACTGACCAACAACAATAACACTGTAGCTACAGGACAGTACCTGATATCATGGAGGAGGTATGTACACACAAACACACAAAAACGTACTCAGTTTGAGAGCAGTGATCAGTGGCTTTGAGCAGGCTTGTAAATCTCTTAAATTTGCCACCTTTGTGGCGATGTAGACAGCTGAAGCAATAGATTCCTCAGTGCTGCTATACTGACCCAGAAAGCTGAGTTTGTCGCTACAAAATCTGTTGTTCTCCCTGCATCCAGCGCCGTCATTTGATGTGACAGTGATGTAGTTGGTGATAGAAGAACTACAGGCTGTTTCAGCTCATGGATGTATTGAGAGGACTGGATACAGCGTTGGAGGCGGGCTTTCATTCATTCCTATGAGAGTTGTTCAGTGGCGCATGATGCCAAAATGTCTTGACTGCCGAGTGATAAAGTACCCGGATCACCTGCCGATCTTCCGCATCCGTTGGGCCCATAGAGCATGCGCTGTAGTGTTTCCTTTAACTCCGCCTCACAACCCTCGCCCCAGCCTCGGTCTGGGCACTCTTCCTGGGGGGCCTGGTTCAGCTTGGATTTCTAGTCTCCGCCTTTGGGTAGCCAGGAGGCGTATTGTAGATGCTGCTCAAAACAGGACTTCCTTGTTCTCTTTGCTAAGTTTCCCACAGCGAAAACGGCATCTCAAAATATGAGTGCAGAGGATGTTATGGACAAGGATACATTTTACAGTGTTTTGGCTGACTCGGATATTCTGCCTTATTTATTTGAGTATACGGCCGTAGAAATGCAGTAGAGAGAGGCTGTGGCTGCGGCTACATTAGCCGTGCAAGAGGATATGGCCCTCCAGGCGTCTTGTGCACAATGCATACATAAGGTGGCGAATGTTCCCTTTAACTCTGTTTTAACTCTGTTGTACAGAAAGTCCTCCAGTGCAGACAGTCCACTCATCCAAACTACAGTCACTCTACCTCATGTCATCCTGGAGGCAGTTCCACTTTACATCCACGCCGGTCAGTCAAGTGAATACACACAACTCGTACATCATACACATTTGTAAACTGAGTGTCTCTGAACTTTTAAGTGTTTCTTTGCACACACTATGCACCCATTTACCTCCAACAGTTAGTTGTGTTGTATGTTGGCATTTTATATCTATATGTCTTTGTTTTGGTGTAGATCTACCATCATTTGGACGAGTCAGAGAGTCTCTTTCAGTTCGCTACCACATAGAGAATAGAACAGCTCTGGTACAGGAGGTGGAGATGGCTGTTGAACCGTCTGATGCCTTCATGTTCTCTGGACTCAAACAGGTACAACTGTGTTCACTTTTACATCAAGATTTAGCTACTAAAGGGTGATGTAGCTGTGTTTCCATCAGCTGGGTCAAAACTAATAGATTGTGTTCCTGAATACATCTGTGGTAATTTAACTGAACCAAAGACAAACTTAGTTAGATTGTTGCCTTCTAATTCAGGTCACTTTTGTTTTCACACTGACTTATTAAAAACAAACAATGGTGCAAGAAGTATTCAGATCATAATACTAATACCACACTGTGAAAACTCTCCACTACAAGTCCTGCAGTCAATACCTTACTTAAGTAAAAGTATTTAAATATTATCAGCCGTAAAAGAATGATTGTGTCAGTGAAATGTATGAGCAAACGGGCAAACCACACCACTGCTTTAACTCCTTTACACTTTCTAATGGAACGGGGAAAATCCCTGCACTCATGTACTCACTCACATATGTTTATCAGTTATCTAGCGCAGTTATATACTGTAGATTACTTATACAGAGGACACTGCTTTCTTGGTGATCAGCTGATGGATACAAAAGTAGCTTAGCTTTTGAATTCATGCTAAAATCACAGAACCGTACCAAAGTTTGCTCTGAAGCGGAGCAAGACAGGCAGTCATACCAGCCTAACAGAACCACACTAGTAAAATTTGCATTCTTTGTTGTTATGTAATGCTGGCAACATATTATTTTAGACAGATTGATATAATTTATAAATGTGTCACAAAGTCCAAGATCATTACTTAGGCCAAGCCTAATAACACCTGCGACTAGTTTCAGGTTTGAATATATACTTATTATACTTATACATACCAATATATGCTGTCACTGTTGAACTGGCACAAACCTTTATTCACAGAGTTGAAAATATTCTACTTGTGCGTGCAGGTGCGTCTGCGTATCCTTCCTGGCTCAGAGCAGCAGATGCTGTATAACTATTACCCGCTGATGGCTGGTTACCAAACACTACCACAGCTCAACATCAGCCTGCCCCGCTGCCTGAACACCAACACACACTCACTGAGACGCTTCCTGCCCCAGCGCATCTTTGTCAAGGTAACACACTCACAGAAATGTATCCGTACTGCCGAGTTAGCAGTCATTGTTATCCGAACGTGAACATTATTCAACGCTTTCTTTTCCTTTCTCCTCAGCCTCAGGGTCGACAGCTGGATGATGCCTCCATTCTTGCAGCTTGAGAAGAACACACAAACTGTTTACTGTAAATATGAGAGCAAAGCAACATTACGTAGGTTGTTGTAGATGTATGATTCCTCACAGATGACAAATTAACACTATTTGTTTCACATTGTTCTGTAAAGACGCACCAGGAAAACCGTCTGTTGAGTAAACACCAGGAGACTATTGTTTGTGTTCAGAGTCAATGTGATTACTTGACGAGCATAACAGACAGCCGGTGAATGAACTGGTACACTGATGTTTATTATTTAACAGTGAAAATCATGTTTGAATCTGATGTGAGCTATATGGAAATTTGGGTAGAGTGTAATACATGAAAATTGAATGTGATGAAAGTTGAATTAAATTGAAGTGATGTAAACTAGTTGTGGTCCATGTGCATGTTATACAAAGACTGTTAACAGTGTTTTAGTATGTAGTCTGGTCATGTGACAGAATGTACACTTCAAACAACATAATGCGTTTCACCACAGACATGTAGAAGTTACTTATTGCTGGGAACATGGGGGGATATGGTGGTACAGAGGTTCTGGTTCAGGTCCAAAAGCACAAATTAGCTTAGAATCTGACCACATTATCTGCTGTGAAGTAGGGAACAGCCACACTATACACTACAATGTCATTTAACATGTGCAGCGCTATGTTAATACTTATGTAAGCTATGAGTTTTTACACAATTTGTTGTTCACAAATATTTAATTTAGTTTTTTTGTGTGTACGTACTGTTTTCTATAACCCAAATAAATTAGAAAATGTTGATATATATTTTAGTAAACGGTTATATACCAAGATGGAGGAATAGGAATAACAATAAAAACAGGACATTGATTAAAAAATGTCATGTTATCTTGTATTCCAGAAAGCTTGCGTTTCCAATCCCTTAGCTGAAAAATCAGAATCATGTTTATTGCCAGGTGTAAGAGGTATACACTAGGAATTTGCTTGGTTTTGTTGGTGCAAATAAGCAGTGTAATAACAAATAATAGATAAAAACGTTGGAATAAAATAAGAATAAAAAAAATTGAAATTCTACCAATATACAATATAAGCTATAAACAAAAATAAACATGATATGAACAGATAGTGCAAATATTGCCAGTGTGCAAACAATCAGGTACCAGAGAGACATTAGACATACATTCATACCTTATCTTACTCTCTATTTTTGGGCGAAATGAGCACACAAACATACTTAACACTAAAGATGGAAAATGCTGTGTTGAAGCCAGCCCGAACCGACCCGAACCAGCCCGAACCGACCCGAACATCAGGGTGGTGGCCGAATGACCAACTCTCGTTGAGCCAAACTGTCGTGTCGCGATAGTTCGTAGGAGGTAGATTCAAACCAGAGGCGGTTTGTTTGACGGACAGACCCAACACTGATCAAGGTGAGTAAATGCGTTTGTTATTCTCGTTGTCCATTTTACAGCCATTGTCGATATCAACTCAATACATGCTGTCTAGAGTTCATTAGTCGCCCGTCTCAAGGACATTTCTGGAGTGAACTGTGTTTTGTCTGATGAAAAACAAGCTAGAGAAGTAGTTTAACGACATTGTTGTGGAAATGGTTAACGTTAGTAGGCTAAGCTAAGCTAAGCTAAACTAAGCTAAGCTACGTCTTAGTTCATCAAACATAAACCCTCCGCTGTAGTATCAGAGAGTATAGAAACAATATACGTCCTTTGGTAGTATCAAGCAGTTGGTGACCATTTACGTCAGCTGTACCGTTGAGTGTGCTTTACGGCTGCTTCAGCTTCAGTGCTGTGTGACGTAAATCGGATAAATGTTGACATTAAGTATTAACATATTAAATGACATTGTAGTGTATAGCGTGGCTGCTTCCTACTTCACAGCAGATAATGTGGTCAGATTCTAAGCTAATTTGTGCTTTTGGACCTGAACCAGAACCTCTGCACCACCATGTTCCCAGCAATAAGTAACTTCTACATGTCTGTGGTGAAACTCATTGTGTTTCTTAAAGTGTACATTCTGTCACACAACCAGACTACATACTAAAACACTGTTAACAGTCTTTGTATAACATGCACAAGAATACTACCCTATTCAGTCATAGACTCATCCCCCCTCGGCACAACACAAAGCGCCTGGGTCAGTCCTTGCTGGTAGCCATCAGGCTCCACAACCAAGGCTGACCCCCATATGAACACTGCACTATCTGGACTATCTGCATCTATCTGCACTACCAGCAACCATCTCTCCTAACCACTGGTGCACTTTAAACTTACTGTACACTACATCCCATATACTATTTTATAGACTGCACATATTACATCTATTTATTGGACAATATCTGTATTTCTATTTATTGTTTTATAATCTTCTTGTACTTCTGTATCTGCGCTTTGCTGCTTTGACACCTGAATTTCCCCCCAGGGATTAATAAAGGTTCATCTTATCTTATCTTATCTTATCTTATCTTATCTTATCTTATCTTATCTTATCTGACCTGTGAAAGATAAAACCCAGACACAATAGAAATACTTTGAACATAATTATAGACAATAGAAATATTACATTGAGTCGACCAAATGACCGATAACACAATACAAAAATAGTAGATATAATAATATATCTCTCCAGAGGCCTGTCCCAGAAGCAAAATGCTAACTGTTATCCTCAAATGTGACAAATCCATTAAAATCATCATTCTCTTTAATATGTGAGTCACATGCTGGGTTCCTGAAGGTTTTACAAACATTCCCCCTCCTTTCCAGATGGCAGCAGAAGAGGAGATCCAGCGACTGAGGAGCCGGCTGAGGGAGAGTGAGGAGCAGGTCCGTCAGGCTGCCCAGGCTGGTTTGGATCTCCTCAACCAGCAGGTGGAAATGCAGAACAGTCTGGACGAACAGAGAGTGGAGATGACCAACGCACTGGAGGTATGATACCGCACTTTAGAGGGTCAAAAACACACTTTTTTCTGTCTGAACATAGCGGTATCTATCCATGCATTGCTTTCAGTATACAGGGACAGACTCCCTGGACACCAATCTAAAATGTAATTAAAATAAAATGAATGATAATGTGTCCTCTGCAGCCTCTCTGCTCTGCTGTCCACTCTGTGTGTGGTGGTGGAGAGGAGAGGAGAGGCCGACAATGAATTACACCAAAACAAACCATATTTTCTGCTCTGCTAGTCTTACTCATTTCTTCAAGTACCAATAAAAGAACCAACCTTAAAAATGACAGGGTTCTTAAGGATTTACAAGCAGTTCCAGTCCTTTGCACTGGTGTGCCCAAATATACTTTCACATTCGCACACTCTAACTTTCACTCACAAATGCTTGCACTGTAGAGCCCTGAGAAGCTGTTCACAGTAAGCTCTGTGGATCATTCTGCATTGTTTCAAACTTCTACACCGGTCTTACTGTATGTGTGATGTGTTTGTGTCAAAGGCCCTCGAGCAAGACAAGTACTCCCTTCAGAAGGACGTGGCGTTAAAGACTCGGATGCTTGAGTCACTGCAGTCAGACTACGACTGTGTAAAGAACCAGCAGAGACAGCAGCTTGAGGAACAACAAGTACATCTGGAGAGGAGCCACAGCGCAGCACTAAAAGAGCTCAACAACAAGGTACAACAAGCTATGGTCTACTGTCTGGTCTAAGCAGAAACAGCCTGTCTGGGTTCACAACATCATCCAGCGGCGTTTCACCAGGCTGTATTCACTGTATCTAGCAAGACACACGTCGGCTGAATTAATCTGATTTACCAGAGCGGCGTGAACCCCAATTAAACAGATTTTGCTGTAATTTAATTGCAATAAGCAGATCAAAAGGATGCTGACATAACTACATCATAATGCCGATTTGTAAAAAGTCTGAATTCATACTTTGTCACGCCTGTCCGCAAGACGACAAGCAAACCACTTTTAAAATGCTTGTTTTCTGAATGGAGTTTGGATTGATCTGTGCTAGGCTATGCTAACATTGTAGCCGCTCTATCAGCAGACAGCTACGATATTTTTTTTCCTCCATTTCTGATTCATCAACCTCAGAGACGACAAGAGGAGAATCTCAACGCTGATAAGCTTTCGCAATGCCGTGTCATGTAAATTTCTCAAGTTCCGTAGAGTAACGCTTAATGTGTCTTCCTGTATGCTGTCCCAGATGCTGAGGTTGCAGTCAGCTCTGGAGGAATCCCAGCTGAACGAGAAACAGCTGAAACACAAAGTTGAGGTGCAGGCCGAGACTCTGAATAACAAGATGGAGGAGCTGCGAGCTCTGAATGAACACACCCAGAGCTCCATGACATCTGAGATGATGGAGGTGCAGATGAAGATCATGGAGCTGGAGAGCATTAAGGTGAGGGGGAGCACAGCTAAAAGCAGGCATATGTGGAGTTCATCTATTTATTCTCTTTTGTACTGTTGTTATTCAGTGAGAATGTAATCTTAATCACCTACTGGCTGTGACCTGAATGTGACCCTAATCTACTGCTGCTTCTTTCCAAGCCTGATCTCAGCGTGTTCCACATGGTGCCTTGCCTTCCTGCATCAGCTGGAGTTGTACTAATAAGTCAGGCGAATGATTTTTGTCTACCAGGTGGAGTTGGAGCAGACACTGCAGGAATCTCAGTACAGAGAGCAGCAGCTGGAGCTGACCAATAGCAGCTTGCAGCGTCACCTGGAGCGAATCACAGAGGAGAAAGAGGATCGAGAGAAAGAGGCTGTTTCCTGTTTTAATTCATTAGAGGTAAATATACCACCATCGACTTTGGTCATCATTGTGCTTTCCGCCAGTGCATCGCAAGGCCTGGCGGCCCGCCGGGCCTAAGCTTTGGGGAATTACGTATTTTCTTTGCATCTCTCCGTCTCTACAGAAATGTCGTGAGGCGAACCGGGACCTCCAGATCCAGTTGGACCAGGTTCTACAGCAGGCCCAGGATCCCAACAGCAGAGGGAACTCTCTGTTTGCTGAGGTGAAAACCAAACTGAGCTACAAACACTACAGGAAACCAACAACAAAAAGTCTTTGCTGGCGTAGAAAACTAAATAGCTTAAAGTGAACTTATGTTAAAGGTTTAATATGTAACCGTTGCTCGGTTGCTCTTTGTAAACACACAGCATTCAAAGTTGGCTCCTCCTCCTCAGAGAGAGAGAGAGAGAGAGAGAGAGAGAGAGAGAGAGAGAGAGAGAGAGAGAGAGAGAGAGAGAGAGAGAGAGAGAGAGAGAGAGAGAGAGAGGTGATGGTGGAGCGAGCTATAGAGTGAATGAAGAGAGGGAGCGGCCCCTGTGAGAACAAAGCAGTGAAGCGAAGAGAAATAAAATGTTATTGCTGAAGCCCAGAGACACAACAACACAGCAAAATAAGAGAGTCTAGATACAGACACCACCACACACTGCTAGTGGGGCAGAAGGAATGATTGAGAGGGATTATTTTAGTATCAGTACATACATAGTTTTTTTAGAATGTTCCTGCATACATTATACCTTTTTAAACACTTCTAGTATAAACTGCAAAGTCCCAGCAAAAATCAGTGTGCATACATGTCCTTTTGGTGTTTCAGTTGGAGGATAAGCGTGCTCAGATGGAGAGACAGCTCATCAGCATGAAGGTCCAGTATGTATCCCTGCAGAAACAACACGCCTTCAGCAAACAGCAGCTGCAGCGCATGAAGGTACCGTGTGTCATGGAGGGCAATAATACATCGGCTCTAAACGTGCACTGTTTGTTTGTTTGTTTGTAACTTGAATGACAGCATGGATGTGCATGTTTGTGTGCAGGTCCAGATAGCCACTCTGATGCAGCTCCAGGGTTCCAGGGCTGACCCTGCTCAGCTGGAGAGGCTCCAGTCCATGCTCTCAGAGAAAAATGGAGAGATCCAAAATCTAATGACTAAACTACAGAGACTGGAGAAGGTGGAGGTGAGTGCTTAAAACCTACAAGTGTTGTATATCAACAGGAAAAACACTACTGTTGGAAAAAATAAGTGAAAATCAAATGAATAGATGTGCAAAAAAATGAATGGATAATTAATTTATGGAGATATTTCAGCTTATCACAACTTAATATTTATATTTTCTAGGTGTGAGACATCAACAATATCATGATAAAATAAATTCTGTTGGATAGAATATATTATTATTATTATATAAGGATTATTATTACATTATATTATTATTACATTTGTGTGTGTGTGTATAGATGATGTTGAAGTCTCAGCCAGCTAATCCTGCTCCAGCGGAAGGCGGTGACGGCCAAGATGAAACTTACTACACTGACCTGCTCAAAATGAAGCTCAACAACACTGTGTGAGTTGAACCTGCCTACGTTATATGACAGTATGTGTAAAGAAAGACACCACCAGCTACATCCTCCCACAGAAACACTCTCACACGCTGTTGCAAACTCCTATAGAATTAATTTGAAACACTGAGGAAGTTATTGTTAAACTTGTTCATTCATTACCTTCTTCCTCAAAGAGGATTCTGATCTCCCGATTCAAACAGCCTGGATAAAACCTTCCCACATGACAGCCATCGGGACTCGCTGTGAAACAAACAAACAAGCTGATCGGATCCCACCTCCCCTCGCGCAGTGTGGAAAAAACCCGGCCTTTGACGTGTCTTGTTGTGATGTAGTTTACTGCAGCAATAATGTCTGTCATTACATTGTTCACCTCAGACTCAGCTGTTTAGACACTAGCGCCTCTCGGTGTATCATACAGTGTGTCCACGGCACATTGGGGGAAACGCGCTCGACTAGTGCTTGCAGCCCTTCTTGTTTCCCAGCCTGAGCCCCGTCTGTGCAGATCCCCACACAGTCCTCCCATTTCAGATCAGTCTCAGTCATTTAGATCAATTTGTCTACAGTGGCTCCGTTAGTTACACGTCTTCAGAAAAGAGACAAAAGAATTTATATTTAGCCATGCCCATCCAGCTTGGGAATCACTGGTCTAGCTTACAATGCAGTTAACCCACTTAGACAAGTCTTGCTGGGTTAAATACTTATGGCCCGTAGTGGTAATGATAATGAATAGATAGGATCCATACTACATGAACCACTCTTCACATCAGCAAGAAAAAAAGGTCACCTTTAAAGCTAGTTTGCTTGTTACTCCCGTTATTTCCTTCTCCCAAAACAGTGGTGAAGAACAGGACAGGACCCGGGGTTGAGTTTTCATTAAAACTATATTATGACTGACTGGTGTGTAGACTGCATGCCAAATTAATCAAAGCACACAAGGACAAATTGCCTCCTAAGTTGCCTTATGAAAGGTTGCTGACAAGCAATGTAGCATTTAAATGGAGTCTGGCACAGTGCTCACTCCACATAAAACACACCGGGGCTATATTACATCACTTCCAGCAAGCTTCACAGAGAACAATGAGGGTAGAACAGCGTCACAGATCTGTTTTAACCAAATGTTCTCTGGTCTAGCTCAACTAAATCCACAGAATGAATATAGGGGAAACACTATTAAACTGTTTTTGTGGTTGAAAGAAATCCTCTCAAGATAAAGTTATATGTAGCAATGGCAAGAGGAGCGTCTGTATTTGACGATATTGAAAATCATACCCTCATACCCTGGTATATCGTAATACCTTGATATGCAGTTGAAAAGAGTGTGTCTTGGATTCACAATGGATTTGTGTCTGTCTCTATGCATGTGGTCCTTGGTTAACTGAAATTCAGTTTGTGTGTGTGTTGTCAGTAAGGATGCAGAGCGTCTGGGAGATGAGCTTTCCCTCCAGAGGATGAAGTCTTTGTCAGAGAGCCAGAGAGCTTTAGAGCTTGAGAGGAAACTCTTCTCATCTGAACGGCAGTTCAAACAGGTAACACAGTCTCTGACTGCCAGTGTTTCCTCCATAAATACTGTATCTAAAGGGAAGCTGCACTCACACCACTAGTATCACCCAATAGATTCTGATTAAAGAACAAAAGTGATAAGAATTTATTTTGGTTTTTTGCAGTCCGATACGAAAGCCCTGTGAGGCAAGTAAGAAAAAACAATTCTGGTGATCCATTTTCTGAGTCTGATCTAAATGGTTTTCTCTCCTGTGATTATGTCTCAAGAACATCTGAAAAAAGGTTTTGCCAGGATAATCTTTCTAAGTTCCTTAAAGGTACAATATGTAGCACTGAACAGCTAGCGTTTAAAATGGGTAACAGCAGTCCAAATTCAAAACATTGGAGCCATGGTCCATCCGCTCCTCCGGTGTGACTGATAGCAGTTAGTGCAAATCTAAACTCACCTGGTAGTGGTGCACTTCAGCCTCTTGTGGCCAAAATGAGCATTACAACAACAAACACACGACACAAAAATGATCCAGACGCCCCCTCCCAAAAAAAATCACCTGCCAAAACTTTTTTTTTCACAGATGAAAAACAAAAATTGAAAAAACATACAAAGATTATCCTGGCAAAACCTTTTCTTTCATCTGTTCTTCAGTCATAAACACAGGAGAGAAAACAATTTAGATCAGTCTTAGAAAATGGATCAACAGATTTGTTTCCCTCATTTGCCTCTCAGGGCTTCCGTAGTCCAAAGTAGTAAACTGCAAAGAGATAGCAGAGATTTCCAAAGCGGGAGAGAGGGCAGTGTTGTACTATAGTGAACTACATGTTTGAGGTCAAGCAGCCTCTCTTGGGAAGTGAACATGTTTAGTTCACCTGTCTGTTCTGTCAAGCAAGCCTACAGACAGCAAGTGTTTCTGCCTGCCAGATATATAAACTAGATACACAGTGATCCATGATGTAATGTTACAAAACACAACAACTGAAAAAATGGTAACTTGAGAAGTGTCAGAAGTTAATAAAGCACATCCATATTTTAGCCGTAAGCTATAGTTAGTGACTATGCTAACTGTTGACAATACTGCTGGCGAGATGAAAACATAACATTGACTTAGCCTATTTCTGTTCCCTATTACAGACTCAGAGTGACAAGATCAAACTGCAGCTACGAGTAGAGGAACTACAACACAAGTATGAACCAAAAGGTAACTAGAATACCACCAAACCTATATTTGCATGTTGGTCATGACTCAGGCGTCTCTGGTGTTATGGATAGAAATGTGAGGACTGGTTGCTTGTAACGACAGGGATGCAAGTACCTGTACATTTTGTGTCACTGTACGACTGTAACATCGCTGCCTCCTGCAATATTTGTCTCTAGAGGCAAAAAAGAATGTGATCCTGAAGAGAAAGAAAGAGAAGCTTCCCGTTGACATCGTACCCTCCTCTGAGGAAACCACGCTTGACAAGGGAGAGCAGGTTGTTGCCGTGGAGATGGATGTCACAAACACTGCAAAGACAGCAGACCCTGAAGCAGATACTTCTCATACAACCGAGGCAGTGAGCTCCACACAAAGTGTGTGCATTAGAGGTCAGTAACTCTGCGGGCTGCAACAGCATGAAAGAGTCCAGTTACTTTACATGAGCAATACACACAACAAGAGAAAGGCAAAGTATTAAAGGGATGGTTTGGGTGTTTCTCAGTGGGGTAGTATGAGGTACTTCTCCATAGTCGGTGTATTACCTACAGTATTCACTGTTAATCATTGCCATTTTGTGTTCTGGGTTCAGAGCCTGAGCCACGGCCTGCCAAGTGTGTGAAGATCAGTGGAGACGAGCCTGTTGTGATTCCCAACCCCAGGTCAGTATGTCTGCGTGGAGGAGTCTGTAGATCTCTACACTAAAAGTAAAAAGAGACAGGTGTTAAAATGAATAGTGATTTATTATTGGATTGTATATTTGTGATTGTGCCCTCAGCTCTCCCGTGACTGACTGTAAGGAGAAGGAGATAGAGGAGAACCAGCAGCAGAACAAGAGAGAGGAGAGAAGAAGAAAACAAAGAACAGTGGAGATGATCCATGTCAGCTCTCAAAGCAGTATGGAGAACCAATGTGCTCAGCAGTAACACTCAATATCTCAATATGCTGCTCTCACTCCTTGGAAATAGTCTTTTCTTTTTCATTCAAATATTTCTATTTTTTACCAAATCCATGTACTTTTTTTCTGCTGACTTCTCTGTATTTGCTCTATACTGTCAATATCTTTAAATCTTACAGTATTAAACATATTTTGCCACATACAGTATTCTGTGTTCACTTTTCCAAAACACATGGATATCCATCTATTCACTTAAATTCTCTGTTAATTTTGTAACTATATATTTATCTTAAATATTTTGCCATCAATTAAATGATGATGTGTAATTTGTGCTACTTGAAATTGCAATTAATTATTTTTGCAAAGTGGTGCTCTCTCCTCATCCTTCCTGACTGATTCTTCTCTAGTTTTGTGTTCTGCTGTCTGTGAGACAATGTTTCTCGCTTTATATTAAATGTCTAAAGAACTAGATTATATTATATTAGACTATTACCACTCCGTACCAGCTGGTGGCAGTAATGCTCACTATAGTTTCCCCAGAAGAAGAAGAAGAAGAAGAAGAGGTCCTCTCATTGGTCCTACGTGGACCAATGACAGCTGAGCGAGCTGAGTGGGAAGTGACAGAAGCCTTCAGATGGATGTTGTGTTATATATCGTGGATGTATTCAAAGAACCGCTGGTGTGTTTACGTACCTTCTCTTCTGTCTGCGTCTGATCTTGTCACTGGAACAGGTGAGTAGTTGCTGACGGTAGATAGACATTACCTATAATAACCTCATGAGACCTGAAAGGTCCCGGCTAGCAGCACCGTGAGGTGGATCAGTAGACAGGTGTAGTGTCATATAACTCAGTCTGAACATGTGGTTGCTGTCAAACATGGGAAGGTTACATCAGTTTCCACAAACTCAATTCAAATCTGGTCTCATATCAATCTATTTTGACACCGACTTATCTGGTGGTCATATAATACATCTAACTGTCATCTAGTGTTTTAACAGGAGTCAGTGCTTAAAGACTAAGGCAACATTAAAACATCGTATTTGTGCATGGAGTTTGGCCTGATGAGTCAACAGGCAGACCCTACTGATGTCCCTCTGATGTCTCTCTGATGTCCCTATGATGTCTCTACTGATGTGAATTAATGAATGAAAGACTTTATTTCGAACATAAAAATAAATAAAAACAGATATAAAATAATAACAAACAAAACAAGAGTAATAGTGCCCGAAAAGGAGTAGGTAGAAGTAAAACTTATGTTTCCCTATACTCCTTTCTCACTTCTCCTCTAATAACTCATATATCATAGAATGATAATATAATATAATATAATATAGTATAATATATAAACTATCCCAGATTTATTTACATCCCAAATTCAATATATGAACAGCATCCCAAGTTTATTTACAACCCACATATCCATCCTGGAGTTATAAAAGTAGATATAAACCAACCCTTAACGCAACCCTTAACACAACTCTTCCTCAACCATATACCTCCCAGAAATATCTTTTTTGTATAGCTTTTTAAAGTGATTTATATTTGTGCTCCGCTTCAACCCATCACCCAACCCATTCCACAAATCCACACCACAGACTGAAATACACATACTCTTCTTTGTTGTACGAACACAATGCTTTTTAAAATTCAATTTTCCTCTTAAATTATAACCCCCCTCCCTGTCACAAAACATTTTGATGTCTCTACTGATGTCTCTCTGATGTCCCTGTGATGTCTGTCTTTTGTCCCTCTGCTGTGTGTCAGTCACCATGAAGCTGATCCCCAGAGCTGCTAGAGGAGCCTCATTCAGCTGCTTCACTCTGGCTTTTCTCTTGTTGCTGCACTGCTGTCACATAGCCAGCATTCTGGGCCATAAGGTGAGTTATATTGGATTTACATATATACATATATTGTCCATGTCTTACATTACATCACATTTAAGGTGGGGACAGAGCATGCAACAAGGTGACATGTGTTGAGTCACTGGATGGTATTCTATGTGTAGTTTAACTTTAATATTTGCGACACGAAAGCCAAAAGTTGGAACTTGAACTTTTAATTATCACAAGGTCGGGAACATCAGCAGGAAAAGACCTGACAATTCAGATTTTAGTGTTAAAGTGAAATTAAAGCATCAACTAATGTGAGACGAGTGATGGTATCAGTCATGAGCTTTAGTCTGACCAGAATTCCCTAATCACACATGGGGGAAGTCATTGCAAAGATGGGGAGCTTGGCAAGAAACCTGCTGCCTTTTGATTTCAAAAGGCAGGTTTCCCTTGATTCTTTGGACAGCAATGTAGTCAGCTTTCTGCAACAGGAAGATGCAGCGGGGTACACATATGATGGGATGATGTATATGGCATCAGGGCCAGTAAGATTTCAGACACTGAGAAGGATCCAAGACCATCGCAGGGAAAGGAAAACAGCCCTAGTCCCAAAAAACACGATGCAACTAATATGCAAGCATAGCCCTGTGATAGTCTGGTGACCTGTTCAGGGTGTGTCCCGCCTTCGCCCAAGTGTCAGCTGGGATCGGCTCCAGCCTTCCTGTGACCCTGAACAGGATAAGCGGTTACAGATAATGGATGGATGCATAATAAATATAGTAGCCTTATTAAAAGAAAATATATTTTTTTGTGTGTCGGTATCACAGGTTCTAGAAAATTGTTGGTCGGTGCACCAAAGATGCAATGATGCTGTTTTCTGTGTGTATTTGCAGTCTGACTCTGCTTTAACTGTGGTGGAGAATACTGAGGAAGGAGAGGGAGTAGTCGGTGATGAAGAACTTGAGGTGACGATTGATGAAGACGAAGATGAAGGAGATTTAGAGGTGGTCCAACCTACTGAGGAGTGGCAAACACTCAAACCAGGTAATGTACTGCTGGAGGGTGTTCTGGTACTCTTTCATCATAGTCAAAAAACATAGTATTCCTGTTTTAGACTTACTGTGTGTGTGTGTGTGTGTGTGTGTGTGTGTGTGTGTGTGTGTTGTGTGTGCCTGTGTGTGCCTGTGTGTGCCTGTGTGTGCCTGTGTGTGTGTGTGCCTGTGTGTGCCTGTGTGTGTGTGTGTGTGCCTGTGTGTGCGTAGGTCAGGCAGTGCCAGCAGGTTCCCATGTGAGGCTGAATCTGCAGACAGGTCAGAGGGAGGTCAGACTGGGAGAAGAGCAGCTTAAATACTGGACACAGGAACACAGGTACGGGTCCAGAAAACAAACAGCGAGCTGTTTCAGATCAAGTGACTTCAATAAGTCGTTTATTCCCACTTTGCAGAAGCAGCAGCAGAGACAAAATCTAAATATTCCATCAGCAGTAAAAAGCCTGTCTTCTTTGCAGAGAGACAGAAGAGATCCAGTCCTCCTTCAGTCCTGATGAGCTGAAACGGGCCATGAAGAAGATCAAGGAGGACCTGAACACAGCGAGCAAAGACACAGACCAACAGGTAACAGGACATCATATTAGATATTACATTAAAGGGATAGCTTGGGTGTTTCTCAGTGGGGTTTGTATGAGGTACTTCTCCATAGTCAGTGTATTACCTGCAGTAGATGGAGTTTGGAGAAAAGAGTACCAGCACAGTCTTAAGGCATAAATATCAAATAGAAATCTCCTAGTACTTTGTATTTTGGTGAGGTGTATTGTGCTCTGGTCACACACAGCACACTAATGGGCACTCACTTCCAAAAATATATAACACATAATATTGTAATATATTTTGGAGATGCATTTTTGTACTTTTGACACAATATTTAACATTAAAATGTAGTAATAGTATTATTTAAGCTTATACTAAATCTTAAAGTGTCCTCTCCTTGCCATGTGTGTTGTCTGTAGGACTCTGTGGCGTCTCAATTTCGTCCCCTGGAGGAGTTGAAGAAAGACATGGCTCAGCTGGACCTGTTGGTGGAGACGGATGTTCAGGTGTGTCATACCGTAGTAGTCTAAGTCATTTCTTCGGGGACCATTTCTGCTCATGTTGCATCACATGTAACAAAACAAACAAAACCTGAAGAGTCAAAAGTATTTCAGTTTTCAAAGAGTTCACATTTACTGAATGTAGACTAGACTAAAACTCTGAGCCTGAGCCGAAGTTGTCGTTAACTTCATGGCTAAGCTTCATAACTTAAATCAGCAGGTGGCTAAGTAAGACGCAGGAACTTGGCCTGGGAGTTGAGGAGTTGTAGCATTCATTCACCGACACACACTGCACTGCTACATTCACAACTAAGGTTATAACCTTACTGCTAACTTCATACTCACCATCACTCTCTCTCTCTCTCTCTCTCTCTCTCTCTCTCACACACTGAAACTCACTAACATTAAGCACACACAAACTACACAGTTATTCCTTAAAGGACTTTACTACTTGTATAACACATTTTAGTTTAAAAAACATCTTAAAAAAAACATAATTCTCGATGCTGAGGCCCGGCGGGGAGTCAGTTTAGGCTCTGTGTGTGTGTGTGTGTGTTGAGAGGCTATGTCCTGCACTGAGTGAAACACAGAGCAGAGGTTATTAATGATCGTGTGCACCGCTGCAGAATGAATATAGGGGAAACGCTGATTTGTGTAGCCCAGGGGTCTGCAACCTGCGGCTCTGGAGCCACATGCATCTCTTTAGCCCCTCTCCAGTGGTTTGCTGTGGATTTTTAAAAATGGAAATGAATAACTGTTTTTATTTTACATTTTCATTTTTATTTATCATTGATGTAGGTCTATGGTATGACAGCACGACGAAGTATTAGGGCCACATTGAGGAAAAAAAAAATCTGAGATATAGGTTAGAATAAAGTCAGAATATTACAAAGTAGTAATTTTGCGTGTTATTTAATTTTTTTCTCATAAAGTTATGACTTTATTCTCGTAATATTCCGACTTTTTTTCTCGTAAAGTTAGGACTTTATTCCCGTAATATTATGACTTTATTCTGTAAATCTCCAATTTTTTTCCCCTCAATGTGGCTCTAATACTCCGTAGTACATTTGCTCTTTGGCCCTCACTGCATTAGACTTATATACTATATACTTAGACTATAAACTGCGTTACCTTCATCACAATGCTCAAATGTTTTGCGGCTCCAGACTAAATGTTGATTTAGGATTCAAATGCCAACCTTATGGATGAAGCTTGGGACTATTCGGTACAGCCCTGTATGCTATACTTTTAATCATGCACCTGAGCCTAGAATATAGTTTGCATTGCTGAAATGATGACAAAGCTACCATTCAGCAGACAGGTCAGTAGTCAGAAGCAGCTACTGTATCTGCAGAGACTTGCATGTTAGTAAGCTGTTGATGCAAACTCATCACTTCTTGCAGCTATTTCACAGTAAAAGACTTTCATATGAGAGCTGATATAGTGTTTTATTGTGAAGCAGCTGCAGGACATGTTCTAATCAACTGTCAACTATATGTTAGCTGTTTTGTTCAGCTGAATGAATTGTACTGTGGTGGTGTGTGTGTGTGTAGATAATGCGGCGCCTACTGGACCAGTATAACAGCAGCAACTCGACTACACAGCAGAGGCTGAGCATCCTGCTGGAGCTGGAGTATCTGGTGCATCAGGTAACGGAACACATACTGTAGGCATTCAGACACAGTAAAACCTACCTGTTAGCTTACAGAAGTCTTCAGTTTCTAACTGTGCCTGCATGTGTGTGTGTGTGTTTGTAAGGTGGATAACGCTCAGAGCCTGTGTTCGATGGGGGGTCTCCAGCTCATTCTAGAGGGCCTGAACAGCTCCGACTTCAGATTACAGGAAAGCTCTGCCTTTGTCCTGGGATCTGCTGTGTCCAGGTACAAACAGCTGCACGTTCATTGTATTTGATAAGATCTGACTGATGTGCTTAACATCATACCAATTAAGCTGTATCAAACAACATCAGAATACATCACTCCTGTGTTTAACATCAACATACAGTAATCATGTAGCTGTATATTGTGACACCACGTCACCTCGCTGTAGTTGCACCTCTGACTTGTAAATCAACACAGGAAGTGATGGATTTCATGTTTCTACTTTGTTTGGAGAAAGTAATAATGACTAATAACAAGCAGACAAAAGACTAAATATTTAGAAGTAATAACGACTAATAACATGTGGACGACAGACTTAATATCAAGAAGTAATAATGACTAATAACAAGCAGACAAAAGACTGGATATTATTATTATTACAAGATAACTAAATGTGAACTGTACATAAATGTGCTAATAGAGTAGAAGTAGCTGCACACTTGTGTAATCTGGTGCTTCACATCAATCACAGTCACTGTGTCCTCTTGTTTAAAATCTGAACTTGTGGCTTTGTGAGTCACTGCTACTACTACTACTACTACTACTACTACTACTACTACTACTACTACTGTTCATCAGTATCACTGTCAGCGGTTGCTCTCGGTTACTCACGGTGTTTGTGTCCTGCAGTAACCCGGTGGTCCAGGTGAAGGCTGTGGAGAGCGGGGCTCTTCAGACGCTCTTAACCATACTGGCCACTGAACAGCCACTCCGAGTCAAAAAGAAGGTACTTACACACAAACACCCACATTATCATTTATTGTTGTGTACAAATTCAATTCAGCTGTAATGTTTTCTGTGCGACTGTCCTCCTATCAGGTTCATTTCGCAGTGGCCTCCCTCTTACGGAACTTCCCCTACGCACAGCGCCACTTCCTGTCACATGGAGGCCTGCAGGTCCTATCTGAGCTGTTCAAGGCCGACGGAGGTGGAGTTCTGCGTACGCGCATTGTCACCATGTTATATGACATGATCAGTGAAAAGGTACAAACAAACTGTATTTTAAGTTAATCGAGGAGGTTATTTTTTTCTAGATGGAGTGAAGAAGAATGCTTTTCATTTCCTGGCTCAGACTTCAGAGGGAAAATTCACCACCTTTAATGTGGACGTCCAATCAGTGTTGATGGTAAATGAGGAATCTATTGCTTCAATCAACTACATTTTCAACGCCGATTGGACATCCACATAAAAGGTGGCAAATGTTCCCTTTAAGGGTTCCACTGGCCCTTGCTGAGGATGCAGAATATGACCTCCTAGAGATGATGCTGGTCTTTTCTGCTCCACCAGGAGCTGATCTCTCAGGCAGGTCTGGACCTGGTGCTGGATGCCTCCCATGAGGAGCGGGTGCGTCAGTACTCTGAGGTGTCTCTGCAGGGGGAGCTGCTGGAGAAGGGCTGGTGCAATCTGGTCCCACAGCTGCTGGAGTCCACTGAACATGACTACAGAGAGAAGGTGGACTGACTTTGATATATTGTAGATGAATAGCAAAAAAAAAAAAATAATGTTGATGATTAACACTAATTCTAAGCAGCTTTAATAGTAAATTACCTTTAAGAAAACAAGACTGGCTAAACAAATGAACTTGTCATTTTTCTCTCAGGCTCTGCGGGCCTTGTTGGCGATGGCTCCCGTATGTTTGGATCAGTACCGCTCAGACAGCGCTCTGCTGGGCTCTCTGCTCTCTCTCAGAGGCCAGTACCAGGAAATGGCCCAGTCAGAAATGATTGTAGGAGAGGAGAATGGCTACTATGCAGAGATTGTAGAACTTATAAATGCTCTTCAAGTCAAAATTAAATGATGAGAGGATTGCACAGTGGCATTTTACATGTCCGGACAATGCAACTTGCTCCTCAAGCACATGACTCCACAGAAGGACAAAGACCTCACGACAAGAGTCTACTGTATGCAATGCAAGGTCAAAGGATGCACCTTTCAGGATACAAATGTTGGACTGAC
>CAKAOI010049353.1:0-23580 GCA_916701655.1 Sebastiscus albofasciatus
GTTTTATTTATTTATTTATTTGTTTGAATAGTTTTTATTTCGAACTGTCAGTATACAGAGTAACAGAAGGAAACATTAGAAACACTCACATGTAGATGAAACATAGCGAAATCATAAACAAAAAGCAGTGCAGAACATAAAAAGGACAACAGAAATTAAACAAATCCTTTTGGATGACTTTCATAGCTTGTGAATGTGGAATTTGTTGAGAATTAAAATTAGAATAATAAGAAAAAATGTGTTACTATTAATATTTTGTTTATCTCTGTTATCACGTGGTATCTCTGGGTCACAACAATATACATACTGTACATATAGACGGTAAAAAAAAGAAGCAAAATAAAACAGGTACATCAATTTGTCACATTTGATCAACTTATTAATGCATACATTTATTTTTATTATTATTTTTTATACATTTAATGTAATATTTATTTATTTATAAAGTAATTTATTAATTTATTTATTAATTTCTTATTTTGGCAGGGTCCATCCTACATACAAGCAGGATTGATGACATCACAAATATTCGACGTACACTCGTGTGATGTTAAAGCAGGAAGCCTCCACTGCAAATACACTGAGAATGGACTTTTCAGTGAAGAAGACATCATGTGTTATTTAAAAGGTTTGAAATTGAAAGCATTTCCATATTCGTAGATACTTGTTTTTCAATGAGAGAAGGAGTAGATGCAATTGAAAGAATTTTTTAACAAAGGAATTTAATGTTATTGGGGAAATTATTTTTTTATCTCGTTTTTATTCTTGGAGGTTTTAAAGTGGTACCTCCTAGTATGACTTAAGCTCCAAAGATCCTACAATTCCCACAATGCAACTGATGTCATCTTGGCCATATCTTTGTAACCCCTCACCCCTACTTTATATTTAAGGCTCTGGCTATATGTTCCAAATCGAATACTTTTTCTTTTTACTTTTAGTACATACTGCAGCGGCCCTTACAACATACATACTGTTGCATGTAGTATGCATACTTCATCATCAATGCGCCTTTAACTTTGACCCTCTTGCTCATACAGTATATCCTCTGTGCAGAGGATTGTGGGTCAGAATAGCCAGAAAAGCATGGTGGCTTGCATACCGTAAAATGCGACCGTGTGTTGTCGGACCGCCTGGTGTTCTTGGCAAACTGTGTATTGGGATGTACTAAATCTTTTTCTGGCATACTAAATACTAAGGGTGTTGGAACACACAGTCTCTTTTAAGAATTTGTAGTCTCAGGGCCCCTGATTATGATGAACTCCCTCCAGAGCCCCAGATGACCGTATACAATTGTATTCATGTGAAGATCATGTTTAAAATCAGTGGCGTTTAATCCATTAGGGGGCCGTTTACATAAAGTACTGAATAACCCCCTAAATAAGGGCTTAGCGGTTCTGCACCCTAGAAGTTTACTTTTGCTCTTTCACCACACACACACACACACACACACACACACACACACACACACACACACACACACACACACACACACACACACACACACACACACACACACACCTTTCAATCTCTTTTCAAATCTAAACTAAATGAGAAAAAAAGAGTAACCGTTTCACAGAATCAGACAGTTGGGGGTTTATACATTTTAATTCATTATGATGCTACATGATCCATGGTGGTTGTTTAATTATTTTCTTCCTTTACTACAGTATGTTAATAACTTTGCCAGTTATCTTTTTAAGTCTTTTTTTTATTTTTATGTACATACAAAAAGAGTATCCAATTACTGTGTGATTACATCGTTGTGTGACTGTATCTTTGCATGTGTGGTCTGAAGCGCTGATGTCTTTCTTTATCTTTTAATGTAGTGTGTATATTCACAAGTCAGTCCTCCTCCCAGCTGCCCACGTTCCCACTTCTCTCTCCTACCCAGAGCTCCCTCAGGCAACGCAAAATACACATATTTATTCTTTTTTTGTTGTTTTTTTTTTACAACCTGCTTAGATGGTCATGTGACAGCCGAGATAATACAGCTGTGTTGTCTCAGTTCTCTCACGACCACCAGAGCCCGACACCAAACAAAAGAAAAAGATAACCGAAAGAAAACACACACACACACACACACACACACACACACACACACGCGCACACACACTGATAAACCAGACTGGTCCCTTTTGAGAAGACAGTATTTTTTTTTTTTTGCCAATATAACTTCAACACTCAAAAGAAATAATAATAATCATAATAAATCCAGGTCATTTCATGCAGACTGCAGAGTGGACATTTGAATATAGTGCATTTGAATATTATAAACAATAGAAGCATCGTGGCTACATGATAATATAAGAAAAAAAAAAAAGAGCAAACATCTGCTGTAATACACTAGAGGACGCAAATACAATACTCCATGGGCAAAATTAAACAAGGTGGCCAAAGCTATTGTTACATACTGTATGTTATATATTGAAAATGACCCAGTTGGTATTTGCATGTTCGCTGCTTTAAGGGGGGGAGTTTTTGTCATTTTTGTGCCTCTCTCTCTCTCTCTCTCTCTCAACCTGAGGAAGTAATTATCAAGAAAATTAAAGTGGGAAAATCTAATGTCTTGAACTAAATTACAGCTTTGTGTTTTTTTTTTTTTTAATAGATCACCATGCAGCATAAATTCTTTATCGTAATCTTGATTTTACCGGGTTATAATTTTACAAACGGCCAAAAATTTGTTTTTCTACTGATTCCTTGGTCAGCGACAAAAATGATTAAAGTTTGAATCTGATTTTCAACAAAAGACCCTCATTTTTTTCTGTTGTGTGTACAGGAAATCTGTTCAGATGACAGTTTTGTCGTCAAACCACCCCTCTTCCTTCGTTCTAAAACAGCCTGTGAATTCACCATTTGTGGTCTCCTCACATAAAAACATCCACACGCAGTCACATCAGCCCTCCTGCAGGAGGCAAAAATCAAAAGGACGCACGCACACACGCGCTTCTACTGGCTCACATGTTCAACACATACTGTTTAGAAGACGATACATTGAGTTTCAATCTAGAAAAACAAAAAGTCTTTCACTGATCACCTGTGTTCAGCTCTCCTTGCAGATTATCAGTAATATGTGGAAGAGAGATTATCAGAAGAGGAGTGTTAGAGCTTTCTTATAGACGATGTGAGTGTAGAATCAATAAAGAATCAATGAAAGACTTTAGACATTCAGCCAGCGTGAAGCCACTTCCACACACCACTAACTGTTACCTGTGCAAGTTGCGGAAGATCATTTAGGAAGGAGGGATGGACGGAAAGAACAGATCAGAGGTGGTGATTATTTCACAGAAAAGAAAAGAAAAGAAAAAAGGCAAGACCTGTGACAGGAACGCTCGCGCTCATGGTTTTAACTTGGGATCGCCTTCCTTCGTTTTCTTTTTACACGTTAAATTATTTTCCATCCAGACAAACCATCATGATATTGCCTTAAATGTAAAAAAAAAAAGAAAAGAAAGAGAAACCAACATAAACCCAGAAGACATCCCCGTTGCCGTCATTGACACGTGTCCTCCCGAGCACGCCGTCCGCCCGTCCGTCCGTCCGTCTGTCACTGTGCTCTGTCTGTCTGTGTCTCTACAGGGCCAGCTTGCCAATGATGACTCCAATGACAAAGAAGAGCACGCAGAGCGCCAGGATGCGGGTGCTTAGGCCTTCGTCCCTCATGGCCGAGGTCGCCATGGCGGAGGAGGAAGAGGAGTGAGGAGCGCCCATTGAGGTCACCTTTCTCTTCCGCAGCCCGTCGTCCTCCTGCGTTCAAGAGAGAGGAGTCAGAGATACAGTCAAGCGAGTAGGATATTGCTGCTTCCCGGGGCCGTGATAAATAAACAACACGAAAATGCGAAATACTCGTCTGCGAATATTATTCGTCATGGGCTTTTATTGTGAAAGGTAAGAATGGAAGGACTGGATCTGGTCTGCGTTGCCTTTGTCAAAGTTAAAAGGAGTAAAACAATTTGCCGTCTTGGTTTGAAATACGGAGCTGCGGTGTTCTTGTTTCATAAATATTGGCGCAACTCAACCCAATCTGCACAACATGATCGGTTGAGGTCTTTATTTGCGAAAGCTCAGTCTTTGTTACAAAAAAAAAGTACGATGCTTTTTCGCCATGTAATATCCATGTTCTGTGTGAAAGTATTCATGACAAAAACAACAGTTCGAAAAAAAATATTGAAGGTGCCGGTGTGTGAAGGCCTTTAAAGTGTTGTTAGAAATGTCCAAACACAAGCTGAGTACACACAAATCTCCAACATCAGTACAACACTTCGTCTTACGACACCTGTGTTGCCTAGGTGATGAAGGGACGAGCCTCTAGATGAAAACGAAGAGGAGCATCCATTTAATGTAAAGAAATGATTGTTACAGCAAAGCATGCGACTCCTGAACTAGTCACATGTCTGATTACTTTGACAGTAATAGCGGCCGTTCACACGCCGTGTTTATTGTGCCCTCAAATCCAATGTTGTCAATGTAGATTCGTGGAAGGAACGCTCAAAAGCGAGAGTGACGCACCTATTTTTCAGAACAACGACTCCGCCCCGAGATAAAAATATTTCAACTTTTGGAACGCTGCAGCGCGCAACACGTCATGTGACGAGGAACAACCAATCACTGCTGGCAGATATCTTCGGTAAATATATGGAGAAGTTAATCAGTTCAGTGCAGAGCTACCCAGAGCTTTACGATCTGTCCCACGGACTATTTTACTTGCTTAACCCTTTCTGTCCGAGGACATCACAACATCTGATTGAAAGGTCAGCCAAATTGACACAGAGAAATCGAGCAGTGAAGCTGCTGTGAGGGATTTACCGTGCTGGAAATGCATTTCTCTTTAGTTTTGACTTTAAGGTTTTGACACATCAGGAGCGGAACCTCCCGAGCACATTGGATAAAAGCGGCATGGCTGGCGTTTTCCCACGCAACATGTGAACAGCCCCTTATACAAATATCCAAGTTTACACAACACATGATGTCATTTGTGGTGATATTTTTAACAGCCAATAGCTGCTCTCCCTGCAAAGAGCTGGCATCACCGGTAGGTACAGCAGAGAGGAGCCTGTGGACTAAAGCTCTGCCAATTGCAAGAAAAGGTTATTCAATTTTTATCTAATCATTTAGAGGCTGCTGGACTGACCCCCCGGAAGAGAGAACATTATTCCTGGCACCGGTGCTGAATGTGTTATAGGTCTCAATGATATCAGAAAAGTATAACATAGACAGACTTTGATTTTGATATTTTGAAAAGTTGCATAATGTAATCTGATATGTGCAGCTTTTAACTTCTACAGCCTCATTTGGAAAAAGAAAAGACTATTCATACAGTGATTGGAATGACTTTAGAGAAACCTGGGACAGTAGTTCAGTTTTCTGGTTCAGTCTAATACGGTGCAACACTGGTCAAAGTCTACAGAGGGTGATTTTCATTCAAACTGTAGACACCACATTCAAGAATGAAACTCTTTCTGTGTATGATAGCGGAGTAGAAAATACAAGGCTGACAGAAAAAACGCAGACTTTGTTTTTGTGCGACTCACCCTGATCTGTTTGTTTTCTTCCCGTAGCCTCTGCACCTCCATCTGCAGCCGCTTGCACTCCTCCATGATCTTCTTCACCTCTCCGTCGTCCAGCGAGGCGCTGGCCGACTTGGGCAGCGAGGAGAGCTCGGTCTTAACAGAGTAATACACACTTTTGGTTTCACTCTCATGCTGTGGAGAGAGAGTGAGGGTGGGGGGAGGGCGGTGGGGCGAGAGGCAGGAAGGGGAAGAAGAGACGTGCAGAGACGTGGTGGGGAGGGAAATGAAAGTACAAATCATAAATGAATAAATAAGGATGTAATGGTCGATCATGAGTGATATGTTGCTGACGAGCAGGAGACTGAGAAAATAAACTCTGAAGAAACGTGCAATGTGAATGTTTCAATCTGATTTGATTCTTTAAGATCTAAAATGGTTATTATGTCTCATTCAAATCTGTGAAATACATGAAGCATCGTGAGAAAATGTGACATTTGTGCATCTACACTTGATGATTGAATGCTTACAGCAGCGCAATGCTCATTAACCAAAGAGTTAGACTTACAGTTTTGTCATTTTCTAGAGGCATCTCAAATGCACATCTCAACTTTGAATCCATCAGCTCTTCAGGCTTCGCCTCCTTCCACTGGGAACATCGAGAGGGAAACGGAGACAGAGAGGAAGAAAATACAGTGAAGGTTCATACAGGGATTCTTTAGCAGCAGTTCTTTCATGTAATTCTAAGTCATTACTTGACAGGAAATGCTCTACAGAGATGATCTAGAACAGCAGTTCTCAAAGTTTTGTAACTTTAGGCCCACTTCTGATTGTTAAAAAAAATGACAAACTGGGCTATAAATATGTGTTATGTCACTGTTAGGTGTAATGGCCCACATAAATATTCAGCTTACCCTCACCCATCACTACCTGCTATTATGAATCCAAAGTATCCAGGGTCAAATTTCTTCACTACACACTGGAGCAGGGTCTCCAATATCACTTTTTTGTTTCAAAAACCACTCTATTTTGTCCTCGGCAAAGTGTAGCGTATCTGTGGAGCGTTATTTAGCCTCCTTCCCGACAAGCTGACATTACATGGGGACAAATGGATTCCTTAGGTTCATCAGTTTCATCACTCTAGCTTTAAAACTGAGCCCGCTACAACCTGAGAGACAGAATAGTGTCGTTGGGTTTTGAAGAGGTTAATCTAACCGTTTTGGCAGTGCCTCCAACCAACAACATTTATATGTGAATGTTCGTATTGTTCTGATAATCGTAGCTGACTTATAACATTGAATCTAATATGAAAAGCTATCGTACATTCAGTTTGTTTTACTGATGAGAGGGAAAAACAAGGGCCTGTTAACTCCGTCTAAATGCATTTATTTGGTCTCATTTATAAAGTATTTAATATGTGTCTATGTTTTCAATAACACATGCATGAAACAAAGCTGTGATTTATCAAACCTATATCTCGTTGAAAAGGCCGGTTTACCTATTGAAGATGAGGTGATGCGGAAATGGAAAATGGTAAAGCAACGTTCATTTAAATTTTTTAAATTCACTCTTCTCATGATTTATAGATGAGACCTATTGTGAATTGGGTCGCGATGGTTTGTCATTTTTAAAAAGTGGGTCCCCAGAAAAAAATGCTTGGGAAACACTGTTGTAGAGGAAATATATTTCCAGGATTTGGGAAGTGTATTATAAATGTTTCAGAACAGTTTCTGCACTATGAGACGGACAGATGTGAACTGCAATATTCAAGAGTTCAGATGGAGGTAGTGTAGGTTTCTGGAAGATGAAGACAGTGCGGTTCTTTCAAGAAAAGCTAAAGGTGGACAGTCACATAGTTAAAGGAATAAATAAATACATCAACAAGAATATAATCCCAAATCATATCTCATGCTCTGGTACTCACAACTCCCTCCATGTCAGTCATGTCGTACGGAGCCAGCATGGACTGCACCATGAATTTGTGTTTACTCTTTTCATTGGGGTCGTAGTCAAACGGCTGCAGCATAACTGTTGATCAAAACAATGACAGAATGAAGAGCCAGAACGTTAGGGAAAGAGTAACTTCCTGTGTTGGCCCATAACAAACTGTTACGCAACCTGCACGTGAAAAGACATCAGTCTGGTTTATGATTTGGGATACACTGTGACCTGCTTGCATGATCATTTACTTAGAAGAAGAGAACAATGATTCGTAATAAATGATAGGAATTCAGTTAATCAGTTTGATTGACATGATAGTAATTAGGGCTGCACCCTCTTAGTCAATTAGTCAACCAATCGGCCATTTAAGTCTTAGTTCACTAAGATTTCTTAAGTCGAGTTTTCATGCTGAATGACTTATGAACTTTGACTTTTCACCTATGCTGCCATAAGATGCAAACATTTTGTACGAACCAGAAACATTGACGGAGTTTCCAGCGTCAATGATGCCACTGTTTGGGCGCACACAGTATCTGCGAGGCGCGGTCGTCTTGACTTTGAAACACACATTTCGTTCTGTGGGGTTGGTGAGCTTCAGAGTGGCGGTGACGACATCTGTAAACGGACCTGAGGAGGACACAGAAACAGCACAGTGACTCAGAGGTGAATATTTGTGTGAATTTACACTCATATCTACTACAGTAGTATGGGTGTTTGTTAGTCATGTGTGTGCGTGGCTTAGTTTCCTGGATAAAGTGGAACTTCTGTATTTTTCAAGCCCCTTTTTCCTGTGTTTTTGTGTCTAACTGACTAACAGGGACAACAATTTCTGAAATTGGTCCAGTATTGAGGGAGAGTAGAGATGTTCCAATACCATTTTTCCCTTCCCGATATAGATTCTGATACCTAACCTTGTGATATTGGCCGATACCGAGTACTGATTTGATATCAGCGTGCTGAAAAAAATATATGGTTGTTATTATTATTATTATTATTATTTAACAGCCGTTTACTGCTGACCATGTACAGATGTGATATGATTACTATCTTTGTTGTATCGTGCTCTTTCGTGTGATGCGTCTTCAAATGTTTTATGGTGTTGAAATTGGCAACACTAGTGCCAAACCTGGAAACGGAAGCCTTACATACTGTACATATTGCCATTGTACTTTGTACTGAAATATTGCCAAAAGCTGACATTTTCCTCACTCTGACTACTGTTACCGTTACACTCTCCACTAGCACCGCACTGTTGTCGTTGTTTGCTATCGTCACCTGCAATCAGTTCTTCAAGGTTGCTAGTGGCAGCCATGATACATCCAGGGGTTAATAAATTATGTAATCGGATCGGTGCATAAAGTGGCGTACTCGCCGATACCCGATACCCAATATTAGGCAGTATCAGAACATCTCTAAGAGAGAGCGCTGCAGACGGCAGCCGCTCATAGGTGGAATTCGGTGCTATTGGTGCAAGCTGGTACCGTCATTTACATCCAGTAAAAGTGCTTGTGTTTGCCATGACAGGTTCTGATTGTTATTATAACTGTCTGACATTATGGAAAGATGCTGCCTTCAAACGGGGTCGTGTTTACCGTGTTCACAACCTCGTAAGTGGAAAGTTTCTGAAAGCTTTGAGTTTACGAGTTGTAACGTGTTTGTTGTCAGAAATGGCGGAGGCCATGGAAGTTCATTTTTCGGTACATGATAAGTTAATATATTGTAATTTTATTTGTAAATTGTTTTTCTTCGTAATTGTACAATAGGTCTGAGGAAAATGTTCATATTCCCAACTGCATCTTTTTCCTCTGTCGTGATGCATTTCCTGCATTATGTTACCCGTTTGCTAGCTTGCTAAATTGTTAACCTCTGTGGCTTCTAGACGCCGACAGTAAGGTTAATATTGCCATTGCTTAGCAGCATATTGTGTACACAACTTCCCATGTTGTAAATACAAGCTCACAAGTTTCATTTGAAGGCACCAAAAGTCTTGCTCAAGGTGACGTGTTGCCAGAAGACAACGGTGGAATAGTGTAATATATCCATTGAAAAATACCTAAGTTACCCTTTAAGAATCAAAGCTGAGTGGGCAAGTATGATAAAGTACATACACATGCTGTGTCTGCGAGGATGAATGTATGAGTAGTGTTTGTGAGGTACTCCAAAGAGCCTGCCGTAAACACTGCACATTAAACATTTAAAGAAAGAGCAGCAAAGTGTGCACTATTATTCATGCCCCACCCCTCAGTCACAACCTGGACACTGTTGGAAAACTATGTTTTCTTGATGCTTGTGTAGCATGTAGCTCCTCCTGAGACAGCCTGACCACGTTTAATGAAATATTTAACCTCTTTTGAAAACTGAACCTTGTTTTTTTTTTTGGAAATGTGTGCTTTCTTGCTCTAAATCAGACACACTGTGCATCAATAGCTGAGTGGGCGTATGCATCTTCTCCTGGGTTATCTTTGCAGTCAAAGCTCTGCAACAATCAATCAGTGAACAACAACAACCAGCTAACTGATTCCATCACCTTTAGGCCATCATCACTCGAACCCATTTCTACAGCAATATCACACCCTCAAAAGGCCATTATGTCAGAATGTAGACCATTATCCCTGGCACAGCAGCTCAGCCTGTATTTTCACAATCTTTCTACCTTTCTGGATATAGAAAAGCTGGAAAGGAATTTAGGTTGCACACGCGGATCAATCACAGCTTGCTAGCTTATAATATTGTGAAATGAGCATGGGAATGAGGCTAAGCAATGACATCCTGATGGTAGAAATTGCTAGAATAAGTCACTTCTTGGGGTAACAAGATCGAGAGGGAGGCGTGTGTCTAGTATTATCTCAGCCTGTATTTTCACAATCTTTCTGGATATAGAAAAGCTGGAAAGGATTTTAGGGTTGCGCACAGTGAGAGTAAAACGGATCAATCACAAGCTTGCTAGCTTTTAAATATTGTGAAATGAGGCTATGAGCAAATGACATCCTGATGGTAGAAAATTGCTAGAAATGGTCACAACATCGAGAGGAAGGCGTGTGTCAAGTATTATATAATTATTATGGTGTTTCACATGCTGTCAGAGGATAAAATACAAAGCAAAGGGAGCAAAGTGGACTTTTTTTTCATGGAAACGAGGCTATGAGCAATGACATCCTGATAGTAGAAATTGCTAGAAATAGTCACTTCTTTGGGCAACAATATTGAGAGGATGTCAAGTATTAGATCATATTATTATGGATATAGAAAAGCTGGAAAGGAATTTAGGGTTGCACACACAGTGAGAGTAAAACGGATCAATCACAAGCTTGCTAGCTTATAATATTGTGAAATGAGGCTAAGCAATGACATCCTGATGGTAGAAAATTGCTAGAAATAGTCACTTCTTTGGGTGTTTGCAAACAATATCGAGAGGAAGGCGTGTGTCAAGTACTATATCATATTATTATGGTGTTTCACATGCTGTCAAATGATAAAAATACAAAGCAAAGGGAGCAAAGTGGACTTTTTTCATGGAAATGAGGCTAAGCAATGACATCCTTATGGTAGAAATTGCTAGAAATAGTCACTTCTTTGGCAACAACATGGAGAGGAAAGCATGTGAGGAGTATTATATCATATTATTATGGTGTTTCACATGCTGTCAAAGGATAAAAATACAAAGCAAAGGGAGAAAAGTGGACTTTTTTCATGGAAATGAGGCTAAGCAATGACATCCTGATGTCTAGAAATAGTCACTTCTTTGAGTGTTTGCAAACTACATCGAGAGGAAGGTGTGTGTCAAGTATTATATCATATTATTATGGTGTTTCACATGCTGTCAGAGGATAAAACACAAAGCAAAGGGAGCTAATGAATGTGAATAGGAGAAATGGGACTGAGGGGCCTGCTCTGACGCTGCAATGACAGCTAGCTAGCTAGCTAGTTAGCATCGTCGCAATTCACCTGTCATCGCCTCTGCTGGCCTTCACACAGTGTAAACTACAGCTAGCTGAGTTCTGTCTGGTTTAATAACAACAACAGTAAATAACAACATTAGTTAATGTCAGCTGATTGATGTATAAATACAGATGTAGATGCATCTTTAACAGCTGCTTGGTTAGCTTTAGTTAGCTGGTTAGCATGCTAGCCCCCCGGCCCAGCCCCTCTGGTCTCTCTGGTCTCTGGTGGTTTCTGGTCTCTCTGGTCTCTAGTCTCTAGTCTCAGGGTTAACTCACCTCTGAACTTGAGTTCGTGTTGCGGCTCTAGCACCAGGACTTGTTCTGTTCTGGCCATGTCCTCCCAGAGCTTCTTCTTCCTGTCGTGACGGAGAGGACGACTAACAGCAGCTACTGCAGGTAGCCCGAGGAGGAGGAGGAGGAGGAGGAGCAGCTAGCAGCTACAGGAACAACAACCCGGCCGACCAGGAGGAGAGGGAGGATGAGTACAGATGATGCAGCACCAGGACTTCACTTGACTCGGCTGGCTGACTGACTCCGACAGCTGCTGGAGGCTAACGTGCTAATGCTAACTGTGGAGCTAACAGCAGCAGCGGAGAGAGAGACGGAGAGGAAGGAGGAGGACGACGTCACCAGAGGGGCGGGGCCGGTGGGAGATGATCACGTGGTTACTCTGACCTGCAGAAAAACCCACAGACGTTCACACCTTGAAGGCACAAGGCAAAAACCCACTATAAATAAATAAATAGATAATTAGATAAATAGATAAATAAATAGATAAACAAATAAATAAAAAATGAATAAAAAATAATAAACAATGAATAAATAAATAAATACATGAATAAATGAATAAATGAATAGATAAATAAATAAATAGATACATAAAAAATAGATAAATAAATGAATTAATAAATAAATAGATAACAAATAAAAAAAAATGAATACATAAATAAATAAACATTAATTTATTAATTCATTAATAAATTAATAAATAAATATAAACGGCCACAAAGAAAACCGAATTACACCAGTTTAAGCGTCAGATAGGGAAGTAGACCTACTTTGAAACACTACATGGATAAGGTAATCCACCCCTGAACCAGGGCTGAAGACAGTAAGCGTTCACACCTTGAATGCACTTTTTTTTTTTACAAAAAAAAGACACAAGTAAATAAATAAATAAATAAATGAATTAATTCATGGATTCATTAATAAATTCATAAATAAATATAAACGGTCATAAAGAAAACCAAATTTACACCAGTTTAAGACTGAAATAAGAATTTTCTTACAAAAAAAAGACACAATAAATAAATAAATAAATAAATAAATAAGTAAATAAATAAATAAATAAAAGACAGTATTTATTTATCTATCTTATTATTATTATTATTTAATATTTGTATTTTGTCTTTTCAATCATCTGTTCAGTTAAGCTTTTTTAGATTTCATTTCCCATCATGTCTATTACACATGGCCGGGAATATACAATAGCTCAGTGTTTATATATTATTTTGTTGGCCTATAAGTAGTAAAATTTAATTTAAAAGATACTGTGATCAGACCACAAAATATCCCCTATATGTTAGGGTTGAACAATTAAACTCGTTTTTTTTTTATCGAAATCACAATATTTGTGATTTAATATTTGTTAAAGGCAAAATGTGTGTCAAAATACCACTTTAAATTAAATATTGCGGTGCTATCCTGTACTGAAATTCTTTTCAGGGTGAGGACTAGTGTGTCATGTCCAATGTAAAGCACCTTTTCTTTATATTTATATGCACTTTTATACTTTAGGAAAACTGCTTTATATTTAATTTTATTATGACTGTGGTTATTGATATGACCTAGGATGTGTTCTGTCTATTTATGTTTTGTTTGTTTTATTTTCTATTATGCTCTCAAAAATAATAAATACACAATTTTTAAAAAATGAATAAATATTGTGGTGCTGCAGATTTGTCCTGGCCTAAACATCATATTGTATAGACTTCAGAAAACATCTTTGTTTGGGACAGATCCCCGCAAAAATCACACCATAATCATTTTAATGTTTTTCAATGAAAATGAGAATCATGATGTAAAAATTATTCCCTGCAAACCATATCGCAATATCAGACAAAATAATCGCAATTAGATATTTTTCTAAAAATCATTCAGTCCTACTATGCATACATTTTAAACTGTACCAGTTTGCTTATGTTAGTGTTTCATCCTTCATGTTTTTCTAACTTTGTATGAACTGATTAAAGTAAAAAATAAATAAATGAATCAGTATTTGCAAATAAAAGTAGTCAGGGATCAATCAGATTTAACCGATTTGAAATGTAAACATTCAAGAGGGTTCAACTACAGTATGGAGTTAACTGTAGTTACATATTAGGATTCAAGTCAAGGGGACAGGTCCTGTTGAGTCTTGCTACATCTGTTAAAAAAAATAAAAAAGTACAAAAGTATGTGTGATGAAACATTCAGTGCAGAGACTGAATCAAGGTCTCACATGAATCATGAAAGAGCTGAGTCAGTGAATCAGTTTCCACGTTTGGGAGTTGAGACGTTATGTGTTTTTTTTTACTCCTACACACACGTCATGATTCATGATTAATTCCAAAATTCCCAGAACTACTCTACCTTTGTCCTTTTCCCCCCCGAGCAACATGATGGTTAAATGTCTTTTCCAGGCACAACGTTCCTCATTGAACTATAGAGAAATCCCCCGGTAGAACCTGAAACCACATACACTGCATATTGTTTTGATATATTTTGCCTTTTAGTCCACAATGTTTTCTTTCTGTAATCCCTTTGGTACTACATCGTTATTTGTTTAATTTCATTTACTGCATGTCTTCATTGCTGACATGTCTAACAGAGTAGCAATAAATAGTAGGCTAAAATGTACATTTATTTACATTAAATACAGATATATGTCAGGTACAACTGTGCTTTTCCTTCCAGGCTGCAGTTTATTAACTTTGAACTTACTTTTACAAATGGCTTAATTTCCATCTGAGCGGGAAATACTGCTGCTTTTACTCCACTTCTCATAGAAAATGAATGTAAGGTTGCTTCTTTTGTTGCATCTATTCCTGTACACTTAAAGCAACAACAAAGAAAAGTCATTTTCTACTTACCTCCACATCAACTGAAACTTATTGTTGTTAGACGGACCACACAGAGTGAGTCAAGCTCAACTGCCCCCCCCAGTCTATTGGTTGCATAGCAATCATGTCACAGCTCAAAAACCATCAAATAGACCATTTTAACAAGGTAAATGTATTTCACAGTGTGGTTATAAAACACTTGGGCTTTTAGATAAAAACTGAGACTTGTTATATCCACTATTTATATCGAGCATCTTGGGCACCAAACATTCCTTCAGGGTGAATAAAGTCTTGTGTTGGAGGTATAAAAGAGATGAAAAATTACATTTAATACACACAACTATGGTCTGTCTCTCTCTCTAGTGCCAAACAAAACAAAAACACTTTGAACTATGAGATTAACTCAGCGTTCAGTGGTGTGGAGTTACCACTTAGTCATGGAGGCTGAGTGAATAATTGCCTAAATTTGGGGTAATATCATTCCTTTAAATGGTTTAATTTCTGATAGTGGTCGTGGCAACATGGCCAAAACATCAAAAACACACATCAGGAGTTGTATTTTCCAGAATAAGGTTGGATATTCAGAACTTATTCATGCTAGGGCTGAAACTAAAGATTATTTTCACAATTAATGGACTAGTTGTTTGGTCTATAAAATGGTGGATGTGGATCAGTGTTTCCCAAAGCCCAAGATGATGTCCTAAAATGTCTTGTTTTGTCCACAACTCAAAGACATTCAGTTTACTGTTATAGAGGAGTAACGAAAGCAGAAAATATTCACATTTAAGAAGCTGGAATCAGAGAATTTTGACTTTTTTTTCCTTCAAAAATTACTGAAACTGATTGATCGATTATTCAATTAATGGGCAATTAATTTAATAGTTGACAACTAAACGATTAATCGTTGCAGCTCTAGTTCACACAGTATACTTTTTAACCTTCAGGGACTCACTGAGGAGCTAACTGCAGGATAAAGGCCCACCAGTTACACTTTTTCAGGGGAAGCGACTTCGTTATTTAACCTGAATTTCCACATCGCTGACCTTAAAAACCAGAGGCCTTCCTGTCAGACACTGACTTTACAATCCTCATAGTTGTCCCCAAAAAATACACACTCTGCATATCTGAAGAGGAAATAACTGGTAAAACGAACAGGAAACTTCACTTCCTCTAGTGTGGATTTACAACCCTTCCGGCTGATTCAATTTACGGATAAGATTGCAAAAAAAAAGGCAGTTTATGTGAGAAAGTAGTGTAGCCTGTGAGTATGTTTACATGTGTAATCACAGACCTGTTGCTGTCTGCACCAAAAAAAAAACCTTTATTTCTTTAGAGCATCTGTTCAGAAAGTAGAGAGCCATATTTGATGTACACATTAAATGAAGACTAGGGCACTGAAAGGAGAGAGATGCTAATACTGTACAGGCCGCCTCTGCTGTGCAAGGCTAGGAAGGAGGAACCCCCCTTTCCTCCCTCCCTCATCAGAAAATAAACTGAAATTAATCTTTTTTTGTCTTTTTTTTGGCCTTTTTTTTAGCAAAAGAATACGATTTGTGTAGAAACAAGCAATGTTTTGCATCTCCTCTGTAACCCTTCAACATGTCCTCTGCCGATGTCAACGAAAGAAAACAAAAGAAACCTGAACACAACTTCAGTTGAAAGGATTTAAGTTATAGCAATACGCACACTATCAAGTGTACAATTTGTCATTTGATTCTAATAAAATACTTTTTTTTAAAACCCATATACATTTCATATATTTATCTTTTTGGGGTATATGGATTCAAAAATAGACATTTAAATCATAAAGAGAGAATGAAAGGATAGGGGAGAGAAATAAAACTACAAAAAAGCTACGAATGGTTTGTCCTCCGTCCCAGAGGAGAGAGAGAGAGAGAGAGAGACAGAGGAGAGAGGAGAGAGAGAGAGAGAAAGAGAGAGGGGGATAAAGAAAGAGAGAGAAGGAAGTGGCGAGGGAGGCTGGGAGTTAGGAGGGGATTGGCCAAGCTATACAGCGCAGTATGACACCCACTTTAGCTCATTACACACGTACAGTCGTGATCAAGGCACAGGGATCTTCTAAAAGTTATTTTTTTCAATAAAGTTGTACAAAATAATACATGTTACAGTCTGTACAAGAATAATAGTTCAGCAGTAATGTAAAGACAGACATACAGAGGAGCAAGAGGTCGGGGAGGAAGGAGGAGAGAGGAGGAAAGATGGGAGGAAAATGGCAGGGAAGAAGTGTGAGACGGCTGTTTGACCACATGAGTAAAAAAAATTATAATAATTAGTGTCCCGTTTGTTGTCTTCTTTTTTTTTTAATATTCCAGGATTATTATATTTTATTTTCTCTTAAAACAAAAGAGCCAGGAAGGTAGAAGTGTAGATGGGAAGGTGGTGGTGAGGAGGCGGAGGGGGGGAAATGAGTGAGAGAGAGAGCGTGGGAGAAATGTAAAATCATCGGAGGAGGAGGAAGAACAGGGGTGAAAAAAGGAGACAGAGACAGAGAGAGTAAAGATGAAGAAAGAGAGCGCACAGGGCACAATGGCACAAAAGTCTACACAGACAAAAAACAGCTGTGGAGACAGTAAAACAGGGTCAATCATGACAAGATGAGAGTTCTCTTTAACTTATATGGTACTGTACTGTAGAAGGATGCCCTCCGTTAGTTAAGCTCCATAAAAGTTGGCTTTTTTTTTTTTGTTTTAAACTCAATGTATCCTCCTCACGTTTTGCTCCACGGCCAACAGGTGGCAAAACAGTTCTGTGGAGAAGTCGAGGGACTGTCGTCGTCAAAGACTCCGTCAGAGAAATTCACATCGGAGTCGGCTCTGTCCTGTTTTTTTTGTGAACCCCCCGCCACCCCCTGCTGGTCCGTTTAGTCTGTCGGTAACGCCGCTCCTCGGGGCTCGGCTGCGCAGTCTGTTTAATCTCAAAGCCGGGGAAAAAAAAAAAAATCAGCCGACAGCTCGACCAGCCTGCCACTCGTCGGCAAGTTCAGTACGTTTCCAGCCCGGGTTGTGCAGGCCAGTAAAAAGCAGGTGTGATACGTTTCTGTGTGCAAGCAGATCCTGTGGTGGGATTCATGGATGTGTGTGTAAGTGATAGGGAGGATTGGTGTACACGGTTTGAGTCCTGAGCACAGTGCTTTTTGTTTTTTTTTTGTTAGATACAGTGTTCAGCTGATCTGTTGTGAGATGTTCATTCTCTGTTTGCAGTAATTCAATCTCTTTCTCAGTTGCACTGAAGTAGTAGCTCGCTCCGATTTCAACCTCAACAAGAGGGAAATCTCACAATCTCATCCTCCTCCTCACCGCAGGAAATACAGTCCAGACTGGGCCGCTCGGGGGGTTTCTAGAAAGGGTAACGTGTACGGGGACGATATATGATGTCCAGAGGTGTGGAGCTGGGAGTTATGGCTGAAGAGTCCGTTTATGTGTTAGCCCCTAAAACCCCTCCATCAAATCAGCTCTGTCTGCTGCAGGTAGGGCGTTTGCATCAGGGGAAGTTCTGGGTGTGTTTACTGTAAGAGTGTGTGTATGTGTGTGTGTGTGTGTGTGTGTGTGTGTATGTGTGTGTGTGCGCGCGTTTTGGCCCCCGTTCCTTCACAAGAGCTCACACACTTCTGTGGAAGAGGGGAGTTCAGAGACTCAGGGTTTTTCATAGTCCGATGTGTTGTTTTTTTTTCTCCCATCACAACAGCTCGTACTGCCGCAGGTGCATCCGCTGGATGATGTCTCGACAGTCGTTGAAGACGCGGCGGATGTTTTCCGTGTCGACGGCGCAGGTGAAGTGGGGGTAACAGTAGTGCCTCCCGTCACCGCTTGCTGTGCTGATCCTCTGTAGAAGGAGAAGAGTGAGAAACTACTACTATTATACACTCATACTGTTACTGATGTGACAGTTGAGGTTCTCTGAGCAGCACTCTCCAATTTCTTTTATTTTTAACAGATAGCCGATGTAAAGCAAACACACACTCAGTGCACAAACACATTTGATTACATTCATATAATAAATATACAAATGTCAATTAGATGGTAATCTGCGTGAGAATTGGTTATAATAATCATCCGCCAGTGATCAATTTGACCCGATGTCTATTGCACTACTTACCAGGAATTCATCTCTTATGAAGTACTTTGCTCTTGTAACACGTGGATCTTCTCCCGGCTCTGGTGTCGCTGGAAGAGGAGAGAGGGGATAATGAAACCACATTTCTTATGACATGTAATCTTTCAGGTGGAAACGATTCAAACATGAAGGGATCGCACAACAACTAGGATGGAGAAATGGCCTTTTTGGGGGTCATTTATTAGTGAGCAGGTATACATCTACTTTATGATGTGAGTAATTATGTAACAAGTTGAGTAAATCTTTCACGTCATTGTGATCGACCTCCCAGGTGTGTATCAAGGATGACCTCTTGTGGTCAATGACACTAAATGCACTCTCCCTCACAGATCTACTTGTTTGAAGGGAATAGTCGAGAGTTTGTGCGGTGTATTTGCACAGCTGTTTAACGTGGAGGAAAACAACACAACTTTACACTAAAAGCAGAACTATCCCTGTCTGTGTGGAAGCACAGGGGTGTTTCTGCATGCTCAGGAAACTTTTATAGTGACAAGCAAGGGCTTTTTAAAAACTGGGACATATTTGGCACAGGTGGTGGAAAACTGGGACATGTTGGTATTCTTCAGAGACCAGTTTCCAGCTGGGACTCTCTGAATCAGTTTGGGGAGTCTGGCCACCCTACTTTACAAACAATAATTAAGACAATTTCCTGAAATGAAGAAGCAGTTTCTAAAGGAGATACTTATAAGTTGAAAAAAAGGCCAGCTGTATTTGTACAGTTATGAATATGGACAGTGTTGCTGACAACTACATTTACACCAAGTGTCTGGGAGTGGATACGACTGCTCACCATCGTCAGGTGTGGTGTAGCGAGCAAATTCAGGAAAGTATTCCTCGATTTTGGACTTCCCTGCCAGCACCTTCTCTGCTAACAGGTCCTGTTTATTTAGGAACAAGATGACAGAAATGGTCCGCAGCCACCTGAAGAGAACAAAACAACATGATTGAACATCACGCAGTGAACCATCAAAACGGTGTCTGTGTGTGAAGAGAGACACAAGAAGAAATCCACTGCTTTGATTTGGTCAAATAAATACAAACAGGAGGTCTGTTGGTGACATTAGATACTTCCTAGAAAATACTGATTATCCTAAAGGATAAGGGGACACTGTTCAGTGCTCACGGGACTACCCAAAGATCACAGGATTTTGGAAAGATGTACTTGACGCATTATCAGAAATATTTCAGCCAAACTACCAGAATGTCAAAACCACTTAGTAGCACCAAGAAAAAGAGTATTGTTTTCTCTCTTCTTCGCCAGTAGCTAAAAAACCTCTCTCGAAGTCTTGCCTCTGAGAAGTTAACCTTTGCTATCAAAGGAAGGCCTGTTAACTTTTAGAAAATATGAGCGAAATTCCTACATTTTTTGGAAAATAAACCAGATGCGATCTTGACGAGTTAGTATGAAAGCTGTGACCGGATAATGTAAGGGGACGAGTCCATCAAAGCATTTTTTCCTGACGCCGGTGTATTTTTTAATGCTTTGCAATAGTAAAAACGGCAGCAGCGTGACGAGGCGCTGAGTGTCTTTTCTGCGCCGAATGCTTCACGTTTGGTGTTTTTTTTCAGGTAACCGAGAGTTGAAAAACGTTCAACTTTGGGTAAAACGCTACGCTCATCACTGTCACAGTGGAGGAAGGGCGGGACAAATAGCCTACCTCAAAGATGTGATCAAATGAGTATGTTGTGGTCTTATTGTGTATGTTATGCTGTTGTTTTTATTAGTGTTACTGTGGACTTCATGTTGTCCTCATGTCTGGAGGACTGGACCAAACACGTTTGCCGTGTGGGATAATAAAGCTGATCTGAATCTGAACCGAACAATCGTACTCGCTCATGAACCCACATGACCGGCTTCCCTACGTGCTTCAGCCTTCCCTTCATCCAGAGCAAGCTATTTCTATGGAGCAAGCACTCTACCTTGTGCCGAACGGTGCCAACATGCTTACTTCCGTGGATATTCAGTATCATAGCAACCAGACGCAACCAAAGCGTCTCAGCTGAAAAAAACGCTGCGCCTCCAAAGCGCTCTCAAGTGCTTCCAGCTGAGCGTTTTCAGAAGAGCGGCCAGCGTTTTTAGCTGGGAAAAAACGCTTTGAAAACTTATTAACCATTTTACATGCAATATTATGCCTCTTATATCCATTTAATGAATTTTGATTTATTTATGTCCTTTTTTCTTTTTAATAATTATTATTATTATTATTATTATTATTATTATTATTATTATTATTATTATTATTAGTAGTAGTAGTAGTAGTAGTAGTAGTAGTAGTAGTAGTAGTATTTTCTGTTTAGGATATCTATCTATCTAGGATGTGTTAGTGAATTTTATTATCACTGTTATTGTTTATTTTATTGCATTTTATTTTATTTTTGGGTAGCTTTGAGTAAAGATTATGGACAGAGGAAAATTGGGGTGCGGGGTGGGGGAGGGGGTGGGGGTGGGGGGTTCGAGGGGGACACATTTGCGTATGTGTTGAAAAAACAAAATGCCAATAAATGTATTTGTCAAAAAAAAATGATCCCAAAGTGTGTCTGCTGCATGGATCCCCAACTGCACAAAAACGAGTTCAGTTTCCTGAAAAGTCTGAACAGCTCAGAAGATTTCATAACGGGTGTAATACATTTTGGCTGTCTGGGTTCAGGAAAAGGACAAATACATTTTAACCGAGGCATTGAACTCAGTGACCACCATGTCCGCTGTGACGCTGCCAAAGATCTTGGTATTTTCCGCCGTTCTGCAACTTTTATTTGCTTACACGCCGCTGGAACGTGTAAATAAAGTACGTGATTGGTGTTATGCCGTGTTTGTTGCTAGGGAACCCCCGCACTTTGGTTATGCAATCATTCAAGAGAAGAAGCAGGTCGGTTTATAAAGTTCCCCAGCCTTGACACCGGGCTCGATCGGTTACTAATATTTGTCTGCAGTTACAAAAAAAAAATGTACGTTCTGAGAAGACTTTCTGATTTTCAATCTACAGACGGAGCTCCTTGTCGTTGTGGAACTGGGAATCAGTGTAAACACACTTTCAGAAAGGCACTTTTCCCACCATGTTTACATCTACAGAGTCTGTAGAGTGTCCAGCAGAGTCTGCAGAAATGTCTCGTCACCTGTTGTTCCAGATGTTCTTGAAGAGGTTGAGGGCCTCCTGTAAACGGTTGGTCTGATTGTCCTCTCTGATCACCATGTTGTAACTGCTACTGGCCACCACGAAGATGATGGCCGTTACATCTGCGGACGACAGAGAGGGACAGAGATAAATCAGACACAGAGGGAGAGAGAGAAACAGATGTGAGGGGAAGCAGAAATAAACACAAGTTACCGTTAAAGCACTGAATCCATTTCCTGCGTTCGTCTCTCTGACCGCCAACATCAAACATACTGTGTGAATCAAACAAGAGACGTTGGTGTTAACAGGTGAAATGCTGCCATCATGTGGAGACACTGTCTCAGATTCTCATGTGTTTGTATCCTGAGTCATTATACATGTTTAATACTGTGAGTCCGTTTTGTAAGACATTGCAACACACTGTTATTTCACTGGCCTTTTCTTTATGTTTTTACTCACTGGAAATTAACTTTGTCCACTTGGAATCTTGTCTCAAAGATACCTGAAGTCAGAACTCTGCACCGCAGCAAATCCTGGTAAAAAAACCCAAAAAACACAAAAACAGATTTGTCGTCATCATTAAGATGTCCTACAGGATGTTGAATGATTACACTGCAAATCTGGAGCAGGCTTCACACGCTGAAAACTGCTTCTGTGTCCTGGACTTCATTTTCTAGATCAGGGTGAAAAACTTGGAGAAACTGGGACACGAGATGTTTTTATTTTCTGCCCCCATTTCTAGTGCTCAGACTTATCTTTGATGGTTTTGGAAAATTATGTCAAATTTAAAAGTGAAAATAACAGCGGAAAGAAGCTGTGGTGCTTTACTCCCGGTCAAAGATTTCAGCGGAAAACAAATACAAGCTCACAATCCAACTTCTTTTTACTCTCAAACATGGGAGCGCACTATTAAATTTGCAGAGGTGTTATTAGAGATGCCAAACAGTAATAGACTGCTTACTAATGACTGATCTAAACCACGCTTTCAAACCCACTTCCTCTCGAAATACCTCTGTGGGAAAAGAAGACGTAAACGCATAATTAAGCAAAGGTTATATTAACTTTGTGGTGGCAGAGATTCACCCACCTGATCTGTTGGAGTGTAGTCATTCTGTTTCACAATGTCAATCTTGTCTAGAAAGCTGAAGAGAGAAGAAGAAGAAGAAAACGAGAAGTAAGAACACTGTTGTTATGGGGATGATATTACTGATCAGATTGTGGCACCACAATCAAACAAATGACATGACAACAGGACTTTTCTGCAGCGTGCATCATCTCTTTAACCCTCTGAAACCCCGCCGGGATCGCCGGTGATCACGACCAACTTAATTGTCTTTCAGAGGCTGTAGCAGAGCTAGAGTGAATGTACTGGTATCATATGGAACTAGAAAAGTTAGGTTAAATTTGGGAAAGGGAAAAACTTTCATTGTAGTGAGACCATTTTTTTTTAAACTTAACCTCACTGTATAAAATGACCTGTGGTGACCTCTAGGATAATCACAGCCTCATGAAACTTTACAACCACAAACTAGAGACCTAGAGCATTCAGAGGATTGATGGCTTTCCTAGGTAGATTAACAATAAGGGGGTTTCTGAGTAGTTTCCACAACAGAAGTGATCACCACCCAATCGCAGGATTTTTCTATGGTGTTCCTGAAGGTCTTGGTGTCTTAATGTGGTATTCTGGAGGGATTATTGATCATTTTTATCAATTCTTGAGGTTAGATTTAGCTACAAATCTGTGTAACAAATGGCATCAACCCAAAAATGACTGCAACAACTTATGAGACATAATAGAAGGTTGAGAGCCACTGCACTAAAACAGGCACAAGTCTAAATCACT
>CAKAOI010049353.1:27463-64752 GCA_916701655.1 Sebastiscus albofasciatus
AAAAATATATCAGCATATATCACAGTCTGTATATACAGTATAAATATGTTTGAGATGCCACAGTCACGTTTTTTTTTTTGCCTCATATCAGCTGATACAGATCATTTTTGTTGTTGTTTTTCAATTTAAATGTTATCCTTTTACTTTGTCAGTCATCTATCGTGATTATTTGCATAAAAACACACAATTCAAATGATTAGGAAATAAAGATAGTAATTTCATCCGTACAGATCAACTACGGTCCGTTACACCAGTATCAATTATACAACCTTACACCTTATAATTGGGCTAAAAGTGGTTAAAGGTACAGTTTCCAAGACTGTGGCAATGTGAGCTGGCGATTGCAAAACCGTGGAAACGCCGTTCCTTCCTTCCATCCTTATCATAGTAACACTACTTCGGGAGCAACGGAAGTCAGACGGCGGCTGGCGGTATCACGGTTTTGCACTCTGTGGCTCAATTTACCGCAGTTTCACATGCGTGTGTCGGAGAACTACAGTGGCCTTCAGGTAACGTAAAACTATGGAAGGCTCTCTCTAGAGCCAGTGTTTTGGTTTGTCCGTTCTGGGCTACTGTAGAAACATGGAGGAGCAACATGGCGGGCTCCGTGAAGAAGACCCGCTCCCTATGTAGATATGAAAGGCTCAGTCTAAGCCAAGGAAGACACAACGATTCTTAGTTTCAGATGATTATACACTAATGAAAACATACTTATGAATATTAAATTCCATTTCTGCTAACAGCTCCCCCGATATGTTACACACTGTTCCTCAGTCCTCCACACTATGTAGACGAAACTGAACAGGGGTGGCTGCTCTATTACTTACTCTAACATCACAGAGCCACCAGGACTCAGGCTCATGTGACTAAATCCAAATATTACATTGTAACTACACTATAACTACATCCTCAAAAATGACTAGAGTCGAATCAACACCTTTCTGACACAGAAACACTATAGACTTTGAAAATATTATATCTTTTTTACAAAGTTGTATTGTAAAGTTGTATTGTATTGCAATAAATTGAACAAGTGCGCCTAATACTGGTACCTCAGAGGAGAGATCGTTGTCACTGTGTAGCTGGACTGGCAGATGGTTACTTACTATTGTGCACAGTCGATTAGCTGGTACTCGTTGGATCTCTCGTAGCACGCCCTGACCCCCTCATCCTGCCACAGCGTCTTTGCATGGTCGTAAAACTCCTGAAGAGGAAACAGAAATACACAAACGACAGGACGTCACAGAAGGGTAACATATTCATTCTTGTTGCTTAATAGGAAAACTAACCAAGCTGACATCTGATGCTCTGGTCAAAAACATACTCAGTTTCATCTCATGGCAATGTTCAATTACATATTTTAAGTACAAAATTCTGCAACCTTTGCTTGATTAAACATGGTCAACCAACAGTTCATCTGCTGAATCAAAGAAAGAGACATTCTGTATCGTTTACTGTGCATCTTACAACTAATATGACCGCGATAAGAAAGAAAGGAGGTGGGGTTGTGTGTCGTCCGCGATGTGTGTCTGAGGGCACACCGGGCGCTCAACGGTTTTGTTGACACCACATGCAGTGTACGTTGTGCCTGTGTTCATGTCTGTACAGGTAAATAGTGGTGGAGGGAAAGAGAGACACCTCACTATACACAAGCACTATAGACATGTAGCACATCCACATTACGGATGTCACGAGAACCGATACTTTGGTACCAAGTCGTCGCCAAAATTCTAAAAACGGGACGGTACTCATTTTCTACAGTAGCGAAGGTACCACACGATGCCTGCAAGGTTCGAAATTAACACCCGCCAAACGCGGCTGCTTCTGTCCTCTGCTCTCTGTGTCGGAGTTTGACACACACACAGACACACACACAACAGCGCCATGCAACAGCGAGATCCAGAGATCCTTTATGTTCGAGAAGAGGATTCACTCGTGCGGGGAAAGAACTGAACTGAACAAAAGGAATTTCTATCTTTTGTTGCTCGTTGCTAAATCTCTGAAAAGTGGTGTTTTTTTTTTTTGTTTTTTTTTCATTGAACTCTGGACTCTTCATTTCCGGTGAATGTTCGCATTTGATTATCTTTCACTTAACTCCCCAGATCCAACAGCACCCAATCAAGTTTCAGGAGAAAACCATGAAGAACTAACGTTATGTTACTGAACACCAGTTGGATCCAGTTACTCTGCTGTTAAAATGACGTTACATTTGATGAAGAGTGCATATGGCTCGTTTAGGACTTGGGACTTGAGTGCACAGACTTGAGACTTACTTGTGACTTGCAAAACAATGACTTGGTCCCACCTCTGGTAGCCTATACCCAATGAAATGTCACCATGTCAGTGAATTTAAACTACTGCTTGCAATCTGAGGATATATATAGACACATGTACACATTACATGAGTCTTATTGTTTTGTTTTTTTTTACCATGGCATCGAATTTGGTATCAAAAATCGTGGAAATTCCCTGGTATTGGTATCGACTACTAGATTTCTGGTATCGTGACATCCCTAATCCACATGGTGTGACACAGCGTGGATTAACCACTTCACCTCTTCTTGCTTTCTTTGTACTGACTGAACAACAGGTATCACCTGTACATTTCATTTTAAGGATGCTGTAAAGTTGCTGAAATCACAGTGATCCAGGCGGCACACATGAGCTGGTGACTTGTACAAAAACATCTTACCAACACACACCCGCAGTATGTAGAGCACAACTGATTGAACATTTATCAGGCAAAACATTTGCCATTTTCTCAAATATGAGGGTTTGCTGCTTTCCTTAGTGTTTTCTGATTGTAGATCAGTAGCTAATTGTTAATGTGACGATGCAGATAAAGTAAAGGACAACTAGAGTGACTCAGCAGGGTGTGCTGTATGTGTCGGGCTGTTTAAATGAATTAATAGGAACTTTGTGGTTGATGTGTCCATGATGAACTAATGCAAGTCAAACACAGGCTACTTCCTTGTTCCAGAGTGGGAAAACTCAGACGCCTGTCTGTCTCACTACTATTATACACACACATCCTTACAATTATACAAATTTATAATGAAATAGATCGGTTAGCTATGTGTAATGATTTGTAGGAAGTTAGCTAATGTTTAGTATAACATAAAAGACAACCAGATAAATCAACAAAGTCACAGTCCCCTGTACACACACACATGCACACGCACACACGCCTGGTATCACCGCTGTCCCTCCATCTCTCATGCAGATCGAATACACTTTGAATACACTTTCGCCATCCTGTTTTATAACTTGGAAACTATGCCGTGCTCGTCATAAACAAGTCCACCAACCAAACAAGTAAAGCCAAACAGCAACCGTAAACAAATAATTGCTTCCCAACAGCTCAGCATGAGTGGAATTCCTGGGGCAGCAGGGTGAGTTAGTGGTTAAAGAGAAAGAGCGTCCCCGCAGAGGGAAAACTCACAGATTTGATTCCTGTAAACAGCTGATGTGTTTTAATGAAGCGTGGCTGAGTAAGACAGTCGTTTACCGTCTGATCACTTACTATGAATCGCTCAGTTACTTGAAAAGTTTACCAACTTCTTTTGTGTAAAGTGTCACAGCTCTTTGTCAATCAGATGTATTCGTCACTTGCATGTAAAAAAAGAAATACTTTCATCGTGCAGTTTTCCATGACAGCAAACTCATCATGTGTTCACAAACAGAGCGCTCTTTTATAATCAGTCATGCGATTTATTCACTCTTCCTCTCTTGATGTATTTCTTTACCTCCTCGCTTCCTCTCCCTCTATTACAGCCTCCCTTTCTTCTCTCTCCAGTAACAGTAACTACATTACAACAACAACAAACCTCAAAACTGGGCGACCAGGAGAACCTGAGTCCTCAGATACGAGATGTGACACTATCGAGCCACATAAAAGAGGGCGGAGTGCAGCATCAGCTTTAAAAACAGAACCACTGGAGCTGGGAAGCAACAAGTGTCTTGCTCAAGGACACTTCAGCAGGGTAGATGTGCTAGTTTGGTGGGACAGCTGACCCTGTGTGCTGAAGGTCGTCATGTATGACGGTACGGAAGGAAACAAGAGGCGTTTAGCTGCCTGATGTCCCTCCATAATCACAATCATACATTAAATTGTGCTAATTAGGTCATTATGTTATGAATGCATTAATTAGCAGGCAAGTCAAAAATACTCATCTTCCCGTAACACATGGATGCTATTAACATGAACTCTGTGCCTCGAAGCATCGAAGGACAAGGCTGGTGTTTTTACGTGTTTTAGTTCATTTGCTATAAATCAAACATTAAATTACTGCTGAGTACAGAAACAGGCTTTTTCCAGACTTTTGAACATGTGACATTTCAGGCGGTCCATGGAGAACATTTCCTATCAACAGTGTAAGCATCAGTAAAAAAGAAAAAAAAAAAAAATCGGCATCAAAATGACCACAGTGGGGAAATGTAGTTCAAGCACAGATTAAAGTGTTCCTTAAAAACAAACAAACAGAGGTTGTGAAAGCAACACAGCTCAGCTGCCGGCGCTCAAGTCTCTAGTTTCCCACAAGCAAGTGTCACACTTCCATCTGCATTCAAAACACCAGGAGAGTTTCAGTTTGAACAATATTTTATGGGATTTATTTTGGTCAACGTCAGGGATCGCCTATTTTAAGCATGTTTTCAAGACTCGGCAAGATGACTTTCATATTATACTGAAATCAGAGGTTGCCAGGAGCTTAGTAAAAAAAATATATAATATGGTTTGTGATAAATGGGCTTATCATTCAAAACTAAATACGATATGTATGAATATGATCTCTAATTAATAAGAAAATATATGTGACAAGTTGCTCCAAAATTCAATCATGCACAGTAGGGCCGGGCGATATGGACAAAATCTTCTATCACAACATCGGTAATTTCATATCTTGATAACGATATATAATCACGATATAGCATGTTCTCTGGTAATGCAATAAATACTTTATATGAAATAACCACATAGTAAAGCCTATATTTGTATATTCCTGTTTAAATTAAATACTTGACAAGTGAAAAAAGTATTTTCTCATTTTAAGAGTGAGCAAAATGAACAGTTTTAAGGTTTAAATGAAATTATAGAGAAAAAAATAAATAAATATGGGGGTAGCCTATATCGCGATAGAAACAATATAGAAGAATATATACATTTTTATATTGTTTTGACAATATATATATATCAGCACTAATTCACTGTATAAAGAGGACCTGTGGCGTAATTTTGAAGATTTTATCATGAACTGTCATTTGGAGAGACAGGCGGACAGATGCCTCCATAAAAGACATATACTGGGTACCAGAGATTAATTCCCGTTACTATAAAATTAACTACAGCTTCTATTCATACGTGAGACTTGCGAACTGAAAAGTGAATTAAGCCTGGTCCCGCAGGTGGCTTTGGATAAACCGTGAGACTCCCAGACTTCCAGGTTTGGTCTCTTGGCTCGGACAATTAGTACCGTCCCACTGAGGATACTAAACTCACACAGACGTTACCCATCAGGTCATTAGTAAACCTCAGTGTTTGCTACCCGTGTCGAGGGATTATCAACTGGGATGTTGGGACTATTAATACACTACTATCATCTACTGAAACACACACACAGCGGAGGATACCTGCACCTGTTGCTAATGTATCATATCGGCCACTTTAACTTCGCCAACAAAAAGGGGAGCACCTGAAATGTTTGTTAAGATCCTCGAATTCATTGCAAAACTACACGTAAAGCATAAACAACTACTGTGAGTGTGGTACATCAAAATGGAAGTGCATGGTAGAACTAATTGAAGTTGAAACTGCGTGCCACGTGGTAAAACTGAGGCCTCCTGAATGAAGAGTGTGTGGTGTCCGATATTGTACTACTCACAGATGGAAACTCAAAGTCCTTCTGGCTGACGAGGTTGAGGATGTATTCGATCCGGTACTGGTTCTGTGGGCACGCCAGCTGCACCGGTGGAGCCAGGGTGCTCATAGCCGTTACTATGGTCTGTCACAAACACACAAACCCAAACAGAATACATTCAAGCGTGCATGACAGAAAAGACAGAACGCGGACAGGATTTTTAAGAGCTGTTTCGGTGTTTTTGCCACTCACCTCAATGGCCTCTTTAATATTATTCTTGATGTCGTGAATTTTCTGCTTCTTCTCTCTGAAACAGAAACACAGATTTTGTGACAATCACGTTCGGGATTATTGATGTACGGCAGAAACACACAGACGTAGTGGTAGAGTGTCTTCACACCAAAAGTAAGAAATACAAAGACAGACAGAGATACACATTGATATCCACTCCCTTTCCGTTTTCAGTATAAATCCACTTATTCAGAAAAACTACAAATATAATAAAGGGGTGCCACGGTGATTTAGTATCTCACATTTACTTGAGTTGAGGGAGCACCCATTTAATTTATTAATTTGATGTGCTTATGTGATTTTGTCTGTTCACAGTATTAGCTACTATGCAGACCTTTTTATTAGAGCTGCAACAATTAATCAATTAGTGGTCAACTATTAAATTCAAAGACAACTATTTTGATAATCAATTAGAGTAATTTTTTAAGGAAAAAAAGGCAAATTTCTCTGATTCCAGCTTCTTAAATGTGAATATTTTCTGGTTTCTTTACTCCTCTATGACAGCAAACTGAATATCTTGGAGTTGTGGACAAAACATCTTGTCATTTTGGGCTTTGGGAAACACTGATCCACATTTTTCACAATTTTCTGACATTTTATAGACCAAACAACTAATCGACAATGAAAATAATCGTTAGTTTCAGCCCCAGTTTCCATGTAAAAAGTGTTGACAACTACAATATTCACAAAAATATTCGATTAAAGATAAAACGCTTTGTGAAAATACCTATTTAAATGCAGTAATTAATACAAATATTTCAAAAATAACCACGTAATGGTATGAATCGTAAAAATGTCTACCACAATTGCCGGTTGAAAACAGGGGAAACTCCAAACTGTCTGAGCAGTTAACAACCAGCCATCATAGATGGTGTGCTCTTGTTTTGAACACAAAAGAGGGTTTAGTTTGCAAGTGTTGTTTTAGTGAAGTTATAAAAAGCACAGGGAAGGAGATCCATGTTACCGTGACATGATACACTACAGTGAGCTGCATTGAGTTTGTTTTTGATCTGGGACGGGTAAACAGACCTTCATTGGCACGCGTGGTAGAGAAATTATGTCTGTCTGCTGTGAAAGATAGCTGTTTGTACAAGACATCTAGACTCTCTGTGACAGAAATGTTTCTATTAAAGGCAACCAGAGAGTCAGTTGGTCTATCTTTCACCTTGAGCCTGCCAGGACAACAGTGTTTACAATAGTTCTATGTCAGTGACAAAGGGCAAGATGGGCCTCTTTGTTCTGTGCCAGTTTTTTACTTTTTCACCAGGGACTCTGCTGCACTCGGCCAAATTGATGCAAATCTTTAAACCAGTGCAATTTGCATTCTAAAGTTCAACTCATCCATTTGGTTACCAAAACAGAAGCTGCACAACTCCTTCACAACTTCACCTAACAGGTCAAATCTATTCAGGGGTCACTGCTCTCACAGTCCAGGTTAGGGCTGCATGTTTGCATCATTTTTTTTTAGATGTGAAGCACCGTAATGGAAGTGGTTTCTAAATCACTCACAAATGCACCCAATTAAAGTTAGCAGGCTGCAGATTGTCCACAAGGAGGAGCTGTTTTGTCACGGTCGGACTAGTTCTACACAAATGTTTGCCTCATTTATACAAGGAAAGCGATTGCAGTAGCAACTTAGACATGCAGATATATCAATATTGCCACCTACTGTACAGTCAAAGACACTCAAGTAGCACAGGCTCTTAGCTTACATGAACGAACAAGAGTTGCTAACAGGTCTTGATCGGCTTAAATGCGGGTAAAGATCAGGAAAGAGCACAGAGGATATAGAATTTACATCCAGCCGACTCGAACACAAAATACAAACAAACTCTGCAAATCTCATAGATACCTGTCACAACATTTGCTGATGCAACAATGACATCAACATAAAAACAAGGGCAAGACAAGAAAAGAATGCCTCAAACAAAATCCACAATTTATAATGAGTTTGTTCCACAAATCAAACTTGAATTGAACTATAGTTGGTTGTTACAGTCTCACTGAAATCATTCTATGTATTGGACCAGAAAATAGACATAGACTTACAATACAATTACTACTTACTATACAGTTTGTGTATTACTTATTGACAAATGGTAACAGAAGGAGAGAGAGAGAGAAGAGAGGAGGTAAGACAGAGTTTATTGGGTTAGGAGAGAAATTGAGAAGGCCTTGTTTACATTTTCAACCTGATAGTCATTAAAAGTCACATGGTCGTGTGTGTGTGTGTGGGTGCATGAGAGTACGACTGCATGCCTGTGTGTGGTTACAGAGAGGGGAAGAAGACGAGACACAACATGCTTAAAGGTGCTAAATGTGAGATTGGGAGCATTTCTAATGCCTCTGCACGGCTCTCAACATGGCTAACAGATTTAACCCGGGAGAGAACCGGAGGATGGGTGCAATGCTTCTGTGATGGCGCCGTTTATCAGCTGTAACCGCCATATGAGAGCAATGCAGAGCAGCGGCCGTGAGCGAGCCAGTGGGGCACGCTAATATGCACGAACTATGCACTAAAAGGCACACACATTGCCGGCCCGACTATGTCAACAAAGCACAGATAAGCTCTGATTATAACACAGAGGGAAGATGACTTCATTACTCCTCTATATCTTTACATAGCAAATAGTTGTTTGATGCTATATCAATGCTCTGGATATCGTATAGAGAACCTTTAAGTGATGATATCTGGTGTTACGTTAAGGTGGATAATGCAGATGACAGGGACTGGGGCTGAAGTCAATATCACAATAATTACATTTTTGTCCCATTCAATGTGTCATGATATGGATTCGTCTGCAAAATCTTTTGATAAATAATCAAATGTATGTTGAGAGTGGCTGCTGAAAGCACATGCATAGCTGGAACCAATGTGTCCCATGAACGCACAAATAATGGCAGAGCAACTTTAGGCATTGGAAGTGTTTAAATCTTTAAACATAAACTTAAAACCTACCTATTCAGCCAGCTTTTGATTAAGACTGGTATTATTTTATTGTATTTAAGTTGTACAATTTTATTATATTTTATTTATCACTTATTTTATTGTATTTAATCTGTATGATTTTATTCAATTGTATTTGTATTTTATTAATATTGTTTTTACTTCACACTGTTTTACTACTATTATTGTTATTATAGATTTTAATTCTATTTTATTAAATGTTTTTCTATAATTTTATTGTCTTGCATGTATTGGTCTCAAATTATCTAATTGTTAAATTGTTTGAATTGTTTTTGTCTTTTCTGTTGTTTTCACGGTTCAAACTTGGTCTGTCTTATTTTCGGCTTGTCAGTCATCCGTGAGACACTTTGAACTGCACTAACCTGTATGAAACATGCTATACAAATAAAGTTTGATTGATTGATTGATTGATTGATTGATTGATTGATTGATTGATTGATTGATTGATTGCTGTTTGAGAAATTCTTGATTTGGGATAGCGATTAATTTATGGATTATATTTTCAGTTAACTAATCAGTCATTTAGTCTACACAATGTAAAGAAATAGTGAGAAAATGCCTATTAAAGGATACAAGAGGAAAATAAAATAAAAGGCAATTTACAATGATATAAAAATTAGAACATCTAAGAAGCTGGAACCAGCAAACATTAAAATAAATAATAAATATATAAATATGAAAATCAGCTTGAAACTTAAAAGCGTCTATGAATCAATATTTTTATACTGGCAAAAATGAATAATACTTGTATATGACGAACCCACAGAGATTATCACCAGGCTCTGCAGTTCCCCTCAGTTTTGCGGAGCGTTTAGAGTCTTTCAGCTCATTGTTTTGGTTTCATAGCGTGCGACTTTATGGTTTTGATTCAGTCTCACTGCTCTCATCACATCAGAGCTTTTTCGGCCATAAAAAAACTGTCCCACACATTCACGGTCTTCAGCTCTTGACCATCTTAACAGCACATATGATAAGGCGAGCAGTTACACGCCTTGTCCAAGGGCAGCCCAGTCATAGTTGAGAAGAATAGAAAGAGCTGAGTCAGTCATTCATTCATTCATTTTTCAAAATCAGGCCAGCAATTGGAACAAGCAGTCTTCCGGTCACAAGCTAATTACTCTGACCTTTAGGTTACCACAACACTCAACCCATTCACGCTAAATCTTTCATCACAGGCGTTATTGAACTCTTTTAGTCCTACATCATTAAAATGTCCAGCCTGAAAATCCAGATTTATTATAACACGTTACTATACTTGTCATGTGGAGACCAACAAGCAACTGGCTGTTTAGTTGATTCATTGTTTCACACTTAAAAGATGCCATCTGACCACACATTCAAAGTAAAACAGTCAGACGCATTAATATGGAGCAACATACAGTATATATATGGAAGTTTACTACACATAAGGAAACAAGGGAGCCCAACATGGTAACTGGGTAAACAAAAAAATCAACCAGATAATCTAAACAATGTCACGGATCTAACAGGAAGTGATGACGCTGTATGTGTTTGCGTGTCTTGTCATTGAAGAAACCCATCCACCTGTATATACACACACACACACACACATATTGACACACACTCACCCACCCACCATCACACACACACACACACAGAAACACACACACACTGCTCAGTGTTGTGGAGTCACGCGCTGGGTCATACGCTCTTGTCTGCCTTAGGTGCTGATTTTCTAGTCCAACCTTGCAAAGATGCTTCCATCCCGATCACAACCACCAGACCAATACCCGCCACAAGTCACTGACGCACACGCACACACACACACATAACTTCCCATTTGGCTTATTGAAACAAGCACAAGTCAGGGGTGTGCAGCGGAATTGTAATCTTCTGTAGGAAATACTTGAGACTTGTGTGTCTATAGACTACATTAAAGAAAAATTAAAATGAAAAACAGATAAATCAATGAAATTTACATCCACAAAAGCAGGAGAATGTTTACTCCGGACAATAAGGGCAGAGGCTGGAAAAAAATTAGTATCTGGAAAAATAATTCCAGATGCTTGTCTTACTTTGTTTGGGTCACCAGATTGGTGTTTGAACAATAATGTCCAGACAGTTTGGAGACACACATGGAAGCATTATAGAAAGCTCAGGCTGGCTGATTTTTCTGAAATGTACATGATGTTCTGTTCTATTCTAAGCTTAAAGGGTGGGTCCATTATTATCATTATTATTTTTTAGGTTTTATATCATTCTGTAGCTTGACAGTGGTGTTCCTTGTGTATTCAAATCCGAACATTCAAATTTTGGTAAATGTACGTATGATTTCGCATCAAAATGCTAATTTCCCTTCAAGCCCTTCTAAAAACTTTTTCCACATGCGTCCTGACTAGGAATGCTAATTTTGAAAAATGTTCTTAACCGATAACCGACCCTCGTTAACCGATTATTAACCGTTAACCGTCAAAATTAGTGCGTCTCATGTAGCGGTGCGCCAGCTGTAGTGTATGAGCACAACAGACAACTGAGTCCCCAGTTCACCGTCAGGAGAGCTACCGTAGCACCCACGGTGCTGCGTTCACTGCCTCCAGCCCAGTAAAAGTCTCCACCACACATTTGGTTTAGTTTCGCAGGTTGTCTGCTGTGTCTGCCTGGATTAATGATAGCGATTGTCCGACAAACAGTGTGTGTTTGTGCTGCGTTAGCAACTGTAGCTTTACTGGTAGCTTCGTGCTCGCCACCGCTACACACATGCATTCTGTCAGCACGGCGTAACTTCAGCGAGTTTCCAACAGACGTGTGTGTGTGTGGGTTTATTGGTGGTGTTATAGCTGTGTACTTAAGTGTAGCAGACAGTGTGTGTACAGTTTATTTGTCTGTGAATAAATGCTACGAGGCTACAACTTGCTCAGCTCAAGCGAGCTCCAGACGGTAACCAACTTCCTGTATCTGTAACCCCGGCTCAGACTTTCTTAAGGTGGGCTGTTAAGGTGGACCAGCTTTTCTCCTTAAAGTGACGAGTTTTTCTCAGCTTTTTAGTTAACTAACATTTCTTTTAACTGTTTAAACCGATAGCGTTAATCGGTTAAAATGCTTAATGTCGGTTAACGGTTAATTATTAACATCCCTAGTCCTGACGTAGGTTTCTGCAAGAAGACACTGCTACATGTACGTTATACTGTATATACATTCTAATTAGTTAGTGTATTAACGTCACATATTAGATGGCGATCAGCATGCCAAGCAATGTATTGCTGTGGACGCCATGTTAGTTTTCTTAAGTCACACAATGACACAAACAAACGAACCGATCGATGCAGCGTTAGAGCAGCAGCTTTAGGTAGTTACTCATATCATACTTACTCTGCATTGAAGCCGTTGACATGTAGTATCCTCATCTGTTTCACTATGGTGCTCTTTCCTGACTCTCCAGCTCCTGACAGAGAGAGAAAGAAATATTAGGAACACATATTAGAACACACAAACAGTGTTGGGATATAGACCATACATACTAAATGTCTTAAAAGTCTCTTTACAGTATGTGTACAGTAGTTTCATTTCCCGTATTTGGATACAAGCACTGTACCTCATTAAAGGGTTTCTTCATAAGCTGTGACTTACTATGCCCTGCAGGAAACTTTCAATGAACAAACAGCAGATTTCATAGATGACTGTGACGTTATTTGGGAAAAACTGGGAGTAGAGGCAAGGACAGTGCTGCATGGTCATGGCTGAAATAATAAACTGGATTATTCCACTAGATACTGTGATCACAATCACAAGATTACACTTTTAGACCTGATGATGATGACTGCCTTTAGACTTTTCCATGAAAAAGCATGATTAAACATTTCCCCTTCAAAAGCAGGTGTTATAGTGTTGAATTAAAAAAAGAGCATATATGTTTTATGTCCTGTGAGGGAAATGTGATCACTGTTCTTGTCTGCGGTATTTCAACAAACAGTAAATTGCTAAATATATTAAACTGACGCTGCTAAAAATCATTATGAGAGTAATGCTGCCAGTAAGTTAGCAGTATGCTGCAGGTCTGTGGACGGCCTGTGTGCATCTGCTGTAATAATGAAACTCACATCTATGGCTCTGTGATGCCACGCCTGCAGTAAGTTCAATAAGTTGCAGCTCTTTCACACAGTTCGATGTCTTTCCTGCCTCAGACCTTAAACATGTTTTCATTCAGCCATCTCCTCCTCTTTATCTTCATTTGATCTTTACAACTAAAGTGAACATTAACAATGACTCATAACTTCCTCTGAATCAAATACATTTAAATATTTGAGTGAGGGATCCAAATAAAGTAGTATGTGAAGCTTAAACATGCACCAATCAGCCAAAATATCAATCAGAACAAGCTAATTAAGCTAATAGTGTCTTTTTCTTACAAGTGAAGAGAGATTAGACAGGATAGATTTATTTTACTGACATTGATATTCTTTTTTTTGTATCATTGCTCTGCATGCTTATAAACTATTTCAATAACTGTTTTAATTTCCATCTTTCAATCTTATTTCAGTATGTTCACATCTGTCCAGGAACTACAGATGGAAAATAGCCCTTTGGCTAACTCTGCAATGTGTATTAATGTACAGTGGCTCTCTTAAACAAACAAATAAATAAAGTAAGAAATTGCTCTTATTTACAATGCAGTATGTCTGAATATTATAGAGCTGCAGTGATTAATCGATTAATTGTTTAGTTGTCAACTATTCAATTAATTGACAACTATTTTGATAATCAATTAGAGTAGTTTTTATGGGAAAAAAGTCTAAATTCTCTGATTTCAGCTTCTTAAATGTGAATATTTTCCAAATAAAAAAAACATTTTGCAATTTATGTTCCACACAGGCGAGCTGGAGCCCCTGATGAGTTTTTGGAGGAGTGATAAATGTATGTACTGACACTGTTATCCAACAACTCTGTGAAAACAAGTGTTTATAGCTGAGAATAGTCCCAATATTAAGATTTGACATGAAGACGTAGGTGTGACATCTCAGAAAGGAGACATGTTGGATCTCTCTGATGGAGAAAAATCGACAACTGTGACTACATCTGTGGTGTTAAAGCCATTTCTAAATAACAGTCATCTAATGACAATCCTAACAGAATGTAGTCTGACTGACTGGCAGTTTGCAACAGTTTTCTATTTGGACGTTATAGCCAACGTTTCCCACCCATGACATGTACTTGTGGTCGCCGGGCACATTATCAGAGAAGCCACAGAACAGTCTGGGTCTTGGGCATTTTGGCGGCTCAGCAAGCTACAGCACATACCATGAACTCAAAACATCATGCTCTCAAATCTGACTGATGACCTCATGTCACAATGTCAGCTCTCCCCTCTCTCTCCCATCTGCCTGTCTTTTCCCACACTACATGATGAGGCAGAAACACCACAGCATCTTGCAAAATGCCTGCATGAAATAGTACAGTACAGTAGTGTAGCTTGTCCTTCTTGTGTATGAGAAAACAGTTTAGATTGCATGTTTAAACAAAACACACAAAATCAATCAAAGTGTGGTATTGGACCTGAATCGCTGAGTACCATAACTGTGTCCATAGTACAAAGCATGAAGCGATCAACTATTAAATTAATCACCAACTATTTTGATAATTAATTAATTGGTGTGAGTCATTTTAAAAGTAAAAAAAAGTTTAAATTCTCTGATTCCAGCTTCTTAAATGTAATATTTCCTGGGTTCTTTCCTCCTCTATGACAGGAAACTGAATATCTTTGAGTTGTGGACAAAACAAGACATTTGAGGACGTCATCCTGGGCTTTGGGAAACACCGATTGTCATTTTTCACCATTTTATAGACCAAACAACTAATCAATTAATTGAGAAAATAATCATTAGTTGCAGCCATAAAATAGTTAAGTACAAAGAATTTGCCCTCAAGGCTTGGTCAGATTCTTCATCTTATTATTGATTATTTTTAAGATATTTCCAGATCATACATTTAGCCTTTCAAATACTTTTTATTTGAGCAAAGTTATTGTAGATCTGTTTGTTAAGACAGCATTGAACACTGATACATTTGAGAAGTTTAGCTGGATTATAGTCTGCAAAGCATACCATCGGCAAAAGTAAAAGTTTTAAATGCTACAAGAGGATCCTGGCCATCATTGGTAACGTGGGTCCAACAGGAAATACTCCTACAGTCAGCCTGTATGCTACTGAAAGTTTAAAACCACACCAATAGAGTTTTAAAAACTGAGTCATGCTTCCAAAATAACATCAATAAAAGAGGTGGAGTAGAGGAAGTGTTACTATAATCTACCAGTATTCTCAATATAGTTGTTCCTTTCATAAGAGAAGTTATGAAACAAATCAGATGTTAGTAGGTTAACAGCTAGAATGGCTGCTGGTGATAGATCCGGTCTGCTCTGAAGGATCTATAACCTTAATGTGGCAAATTAATCTATTCTGAACCCGAGGCATAAAACTATATATCAAGATACCACTGTAAAGCAGACACAGATGTAAACTGTGCAATATGTCAATGTTAACTCTGATTAACTCAAATGTGAAGGATCTCTGGGGAAAGATGCAACACTGTACTGCAGTTAAATAACAGATAACTGTGTACATTACCATATAAGAAAACATTTGCAGAGCTTTGCGCACACAGGATTGTCGCTTTGATTTGCAAATATTGGGGTGATATGATATCACATTAGAATAGCTGTGTCAAATACTTGCAATGATTTTAACAAGTTCCCCCCAATTGTGGATTGTTCTCACTAAGGCTGCAATTAACAAGTACTTTCATTGTCGATTATTTTCTCGATTAATCGATTAGTTGTTTGGTCCAAAAATGTCAGAAAAAGGTGAAAAATGTCGATCAGTGTTTCCCAAAGCCCAAGATGACGTCCTCAAATGTCTTGTTTCGTCCACAACTCAAAGATACTCAGTTTACTGTCACAGAGGAGGAAAGAAACCAGAAAATATTCACATTTAAGAAGCTTGAATCAGGGAATTTTGACTATTTTTCTTAAAAAAATTACTGTTAATTGTGTAGCTAATACAACTTTTAAATGAATCTTGGGTCAGATTAGGTAATACATAAACAAGATTAAAAGATAGAGACCAATAGATCGATTTTGGTGAAAAGAAAGTTACCTGAAGGTCATTATATCTTCAGGATAGAGAGTTTAATCTGTAAAAGTGTCACTTTGTCAACATGCGACTTAAATTATAACTGCTACTCCTCAATACAACATATAGTTTGTGTCATCACTCCTTTTGTAGGTGTCAGTCTTCAAAGTGAAACAAACTGTGCTAACATGAGCCACAAACCCATTAACGCCTTAATTAGATGATCTATTTAATCCAATGACCGGTGTAGTTCTAGTCGCAGATTACAATTATACTGAGCTGCCACATAATCCAACAACTTCAGCCTGGTGGACACGCTAAAAGTTTAGTGTGCACAATTCACATACAGAATGACACCACAAATGTTGTTGTGGTTCTTGAATGACACTTTCACTGCTAGATTCTTTATGGTAAGACTATATGGATTGTACTACTTCAGATATACGTTTCCCGAGCAACAAGGCCCAGCTGCACCAGGTTTGAATTGAGACTTTTATGCTTCATTTGACTTTGTTCACTGTTTAAACACATCCCAAAAAATATGCTGAATCACAAATGCCACCTGCAGATCCTACAGGTCTGAGGTAAAGTCAGACTAGTAGATTATATAAATGAAAGCCGACTAACTTTACAGCAGACATCTTTGTTTTGGTTTTCATGTGGGTCCCGTCCTTCTGCTTTCCTAAAGTCACCACAACTTCCTCCCCAACATAAATACAGGCGTGTCGTACAACTCGAGCCCTCGCTGGCATCTCTGCAATCAAATATTATGATTTTGACAAAGAACACCTCGGCTTCTTAGAAGTGGTAAGCCTGCTGCGAATGGACATATGAGGAGGGTACAGGCTGGGGGGGGAAGTTAGACACTCTTATTTGTCTCTTATGTAATGTGGAGACCCAGCCCACCTCCAGTTCACTCTCTGACACTCACACTCACACACACACACACACACACACACACACACTACCACATGTTGAGCCTTACACATGTTCACTTCTTCTTCGTTAGGTGGGTGTTTTTTTCTTAGTCACATTATCTTTAGACACAGTTTGGGCTACACACCCACAAACTAGTACTAACTTTTCAGGCCTACATGCATAATTAGGACTCAAATGAATACTGCACAGCATGTTATGTAGTCCCAAACTAATACAGCTGTTAAAAACATGCATAAATTCATTATACATGATAATAAACTTAGTTTTTATGGTTGTGGTTGTTTCTCCTATATGACCACTCATACATTTACCTCTACATCACTGTATACTCTCAACCCAACCTATAGACCCTGCCATGGCATGTTTTGGTGTTGGTAGTCTGTTAATTTGACAGCAACATGCTGAAAACCCAGCACAGTTGCTGCATTTTTAGCCTTATGCAATGGCAAAGTCACACTGTTGACAATGTTTCCCAAACAACACATCCCAGAAGGGTTATGCAGGGAGGCCTCAACTGTGCAGACTTGCTGTAAAAGCAGTAACTTAAGCATAGAAAACAAAAAAAAAAGAGAAGAAAATGAAACTCACCTAATAGCAGTAGTCTGTGTGTTGCTCTGTATATCTGTTTGTCTTTTTGGAGCTGCTTCTCTATCTTCTTGTTTGCTTCTCTTTGTGCCTTCTCCTCATTTCTCTGGTCTTCGGTCTTACTGTTGCCCAAACAACCCATCTTCCCAGAAGAAAAAAGAAAAAAGGGGGTCCAGGGGAGGAGGAGGAGGAGGAGGAGGAGGAGGAAGAAGTGGAGGTGGAGGGGGGGTATGTGGAAAGCAAAAAATAAATAAACTAGTCTAGATCCCCTCGTTTGACATGCGGATTTGGCAGCAATGTCACCCACATTTACACCATAAAACCTGTCCGTGGTGCAGCACTGTGGCAATTATGTGTCCATAACGCGTATTTTGTACTGTCAAGAGAGAGAAAGGGCAGGATACTGTTGCTGACGACACCGAGCCGAGGCCGCCTTGCTGAATCCTGCTCGGGCTTTTTTTTTCCTCCTTCACATGCAGTTATAGTTTTGTTTTCTCCACCTCTCTATATATACTCTCTCTGCACCACCTCCCTATGTGTTAACAACTGTAATCCACAAAAAATCGGGGTTTCACCTCAAACGGAGGCAGAATAATCAGCCTAATTTGCATCTCCAAAAAAAAAAAAAAAAAAAGAAAAGCCCGGGTCTTGCGTCTCACTGCTGCCCGCGACAAGGAGCCAAACTCGGCGTGTCCGAAAACCTCGCCCGGTCTGTGGCGCGGCTCGATTCCACGTCTCCTCTCATGATAAACATGTCCATAGGTTGCACACTCTCTATGTCTCTGTGTCCAAGACGTCTGGGTGGAGGGGGTAAGCAGGATAGGAGGAGGAAAGGGAAATAATATTTACAAAAAGAGCTACATGTGTGATATTCTCATCGCTTCCGTCGTCATCCGGCTCCTCTCCTCCATTCGCTGCGTCAAATCAACCCAAAACAGCTCCAAAAACTCACTGCGCTTTTGTCTTTTCTTCTGGATCTCTCCACCACCTCCAACTCAGAACCGATCCAGTACCACCCTGTCCTCCTTATGTGTGATGGCTGTTCCTTGCTGTGTGTTTTCTCCTCCAAAAAGAGGCCTTCTCTCTCTCTCTCTCTCTCTCTCTGCCTCTCTCTCGCTTTTGTTGCTGAAATGTGTTATCAGCCCTTCACATCACCACCGAGCCTCCACAAAAAAATGCGCACAGATACTTTTGTTTTTTTTTAATTCCCCTTCTCAGCTCGGCTCCGATGAATCCCTCTTTTTTTTAAGAAAGAAGAAAAAAAACATTAAAAAAAAATGTGAAAAATCCCTCGAAAATGTCCACGTTTCTTGCAGGTGAAAAAGCAAAAACCCTCCTGCCGTCAAGGCTCAGTTTGTATATAGCCTACATAAGGCCCACACACTCTCATGCAAACATACATATATATATATATATGTATTTTTTCCTCTTGAATCCGAGGCAAGGCTACAAGCTTGCATGTGCATTTACATTCACAAGAAAAAGGACGCCTGGTGGTTGTTGTAGCAGCTCATTTTCCCACCGCGAAGGCCGCTCCCCTCCTGCGCGCTTTGGTCGTGGAAGGTGAAAGACAGGAATAACCGATTCTTGGAGGTTATTATTTTCTCTCTCTCTCTCTCTCCGAGAATAGTAGCCTACATTGAAGGAGATAGACAAGCGCTGAACTGAAGCAGAGAGAGACGGGGTGGGGCCTCACACGGCGCTCATTGAACCCTGGGAAGGAAGGAAGGAAGGAAGGAAGGGACCGAGAGAGAGAGAGAGGAGAGGAGAGAGAGGCCGCTTCGCCTCGGTCACGTGGGCGAAGCGGCGGGCGAAGCGTCAGCGGCGACGCGACGCGGCGCTGCGGAGGAAACGGCGCCCTGTTCAAAGAGAGCAGAAGTTAAAGAGTGACATATAGATGCAAATTGTTCCTTCTGCTGAATCACATCCTGAAACTTGCTCTCATTTATTCTGGTCCTGTAAATATACATGTGAATTGTGGAAAGATGTCAATAATTTTATACTTGTTAAAGGGACTGTTTGTAACTTTTTACAGGTATAAATCTACCGGGTCGGTGTCCCATGCGCACTCGTGTGTGGCCGGAGCCTCTGCTCCTCTGCCTGCTTGCCTTCACTCACACACCGCGAGCGTTCTCGCTGTCTCGCTCCACCTCTACACGTGCATGCGAGCACACTACACACTGCAGGAGAGTTAGTTCAGCTCTGAGAATATGTAGCGAATGTTCAGTGGACGTTTGTGCAGAAATAAATGCTGCAGCTCCTCCAGACCAACAGAGGTTTCCCGTGTCTTGTGAAGTGACAGGGCTCCGCAGCGAGAAACGTTATTGTCTCTGACTGGGTGCCGGTGTCTCCCTGCGGGCGCGCTCAGAGACGATAACGTTTCTCTTCCTGCCTCAGCCCCGGCACCGACCCTTTTTTCCTGCCTCAGCCCAAAAGCCCAAAAGCCAACACTAGTATCAGCATTGATTCATGGAGAGACCTTCGTCTGGTCAGCTAACATTACTGCCAAGCAGCTGAAATATAGAGTGATATTGTGGTTTTAGCTGACGTGTCGCCTCAGTGTTTTGAGGGATGCTCGTTCATGTTTATTTAGAGCGAGCAAGCGCGAGCCCGACGTTGACTTAACGGCCACAGGTGTCGCTGTTAACAAGCATTTCTGATTCTTACAAACAGCCCCTTTAAGTCCTTTATAAATACTGTGAAAGTATCGAAACGCTCAACCCACAGAGAAATACACAGCCCGTATTCAGAAACTCAGAGAATTTGGACTTTTTTTTTCTAAATAAAGTTTTTTTTTTTTTTTTTAACATTACAGCATGTAAACATGTTCTAGTAGAAACACAAAATACTTTTATATCTACATTGGTAACAGGATACATGGGTAAATATACCAATACAATAGCCCTGTAATAAATCATATCTCCGTGAAGCTTAAAAATGACCAGAAGTCTGAATTATTACGCTTTGTTTTCATGTCTTTAATCTTCCTCTGCAGATGACCTATGCTGATATTACTATCACTGCTATCACAAAGTAATAACAAGAGGTTAATCTAATTATCTTTACACAAACAGTCATCATCCTTACCAGCCTTATAATTATTCTTTATAGCATCAATGTTAAAACAAGTTGTTATAATAAATAAATTATATTACACAGGTCCTATGAGAGGTTTTATAATTTAAATAATTATAAATGAATGAACAAACAAATGTAGAACTTCTGTAATTTGTAAATGAAATCATAGTTCTTCAAATTAATTATGCTATTACTGTAAATAAAGAGGTTCATAATAGTCACAGGGGCAGGCCACCAGCTCTACTGCTGTTGGGTCTGTGAAACTCTAGGTGGCGGCAGTCTTCTAACTCTGAGCAGCAGAGTTATACATTTGTATGTAAACATTTTGATTTAAAAGTATTTTCTGAAGTGGCTTTGCAAGGTTAAATTGTCTGCCAGCTATATTTCTGTTGTAAATGGTCTTAAATGTTGTGGGTTGGTTTGGAGGTGAAATCTTAACATGAATAAAAATGATTTAAAATTGATAATTCAACAATATGAAATCAATTAATTCAGAATGTATACTACTTTATCTTTCATCCCTGTTGTGTTATGATATATGATGATTATAGGAGCAAACAATTAGTGCTGCAACAAACAAATATTTTCATTGTTGATTTATCTGTCGATTATTTTCTCGATTAATCGATTAGATGTTTGGTCTATAAAGTGTCAGAAAATGGTGAAAAATGTGGATCAGTGTTTCCCAAAGCCCAAGATGACGTCCTCAAATGTCTTGTTTTGTTCACAACTCAAATATATTCAGTTTACTGTCATAGAGGAGTAAAGAAACCAGAAGATATTCACACTTAAAAAGCTGGAATCAGAGAATTTTGCCTTTCTTTTCTTGAAAAATTGCTCAAACTGATCAATCGATTATCAAAAGAGTTGCCGATTAATTTCATAGTTGATACTATACTAGCTGAATACTTGTTGCCTTGCTATTTGTTGAGGCAACATCTTCTGTAAACTATAATGCATCATACTTCCTCAGGTGAAAAGTAGCTGATCTATTATTTGACTTCTGAAAACACCCTGTATCCCGTACCCAAACCTTCAAACTCCACCCAGCAGGGCCAGATGATTTGTCTCAGTAACATTAAAAGAGAAATGCATCTGTGAGCGGGACTAAAAGCTGTGGCTCTGTATGTGAATCCCCCCAGCTCGCGGTCCTCTGGGCTTTGCGGTGGGCTTTGGTACTGAGTGTTGTGATGACCTGCTGCTCTCCGGAGCTTGAGGCCAAATCAGCCAAAATCTCTGAAGGGCCGCCTCCCATCTGTCAGACTAACATGAAAAACATAACTGCCACACCTCTTTTCGTCCATTTCACGATATGTAATCTATACATTTCTCTGTACATCAACAAGAAGTTATTATTAACAAACGCAGAGACAAGACACAAATAGAGAAGTTGACTCCACTTCTTTACTTGTTTTGTCAACATTTATATCAGTGTGTTCACACAGTGTAGGAATAGAATGTAAAAATGCTCACTGCAGTGACCCTTTGTGAACTTTGTTGCTTCCTATCTAGCTTTTTGTTGTGGTAAATACACCCTTTATCATGAACGTGTTAAGACAAAACATCCATTTGAATTTAAATTTCCAAACAATGGCTCCTTTTCACTCATTAGATTTGCATACTGATAGTTCACATGCCTCAGTTTGCATACAGTGAGTGTGTAGTAGCAACAGTTTGAGCACAGTTTTGTGTTGTAGAAGGTGGTGGGAGGTTGGACAGTAAGTAAATGTTAGAGGAACTTATGTGAGACTGTTCCCGGCAACAGATCAATATTGGCTCAGCACTCATTAAAACCAGGCCACTAAAAATGTGTAAGAATTTCCCAATCACGTGCTGTTCACGTGTGTTTGCCTTTTTTGCTTAAACAAAACAGATTTTTCCTCATCTTTTTATCCTCTATATGTCTCATAAATAGTCACACACTTTCTCCCCCTTCATCACCACCCAAGACCCTTTTTCAGCACGTCCGCTCGAAGCTCTTTTTAACTGCACAGTCATGAAATGTTCGCTGCCTACTCAGCACTCATTCTCATCATAATCAATCTAGATCTACTGAGTGTGTTTTTTTCCTCTCATTGACTCAGAGGATTTATCTGTCCACTGAGGAGCATCATCCGTGATAATCTACAGACAAATGCACACAATGAATTTATTAGTTTAGTTTGGGCTTAGTTAACAAGGTTAGGATTGTATGGATTGTTTGAGGTGTTAAAATGATTAAATGGGGATTAATAAATTAGGTGTTGTGGTATTCTGAGCATTTTGTAAAACTGAGATGAAGAAAACCACTGAAGCTCCCCTTGTCTGGTTTCCCCTGTTATTTTCAGCCGTGTAAACCCAAAGTTGCTTCTTCTCAAAACCACTATGTTCACAAAATACATTTAATATCACAAAGTCTATCTTGATCTCTGTGAGTGTGTCGTTGTCTCGCAACTCATCAACCAAAGCCTGCATCTCCGTCCCGGTGAAGAAGTTGGACTCCAAGTTCAAACCTCGCAACGTCTTGTTCTCTCGCAGCATGTCACTGAACATGCTTCTTTCGCAGCAGAATATTTAAGAATAGTTAAAGGAGCATTAAAGGAGCAGTGTGTAGGATCTGACGGCATCTAGCGGTGAGTCTGCAGATTGCAACCAACTGAAACTTCTCCCGTGTGCTAAATGTGTTGGAGAACTACGGTGGCCAACGCGAAAACTATCTAGAACCAGTTGTTATTAGAGTAGAGTGCTTAGTGTGTGTATGTGGGAAGTGAGTGGTGAAGCAAGAGAGAGAGAGCGGTGGCGACTGGAGCGAGTAACGACGTTTGGCCCAAGCAGGAAAAGATTTGTCTGTTCTGGGCTACTGTAGAAACATGGCAGCCGGCTTTGTGGAGAGGACCTGCTCCCTATGTAGATATAAACGGCTCGTTCTAAGGTAACAAAAACACAACAATTCTTATTATCTATACACTAAAGAAAACATACTTATTAATATGATATTCCATTTCTGCCAATTGATCTGCCTTAATGTTACACACTGTTCCTTTAAGCAGCAAGTATTTTTTTGTACTGTTCCACACTGACCCTGTATCAACATGCTTTACATAATGACATTAGAGTAACACTAAACACTAGAGCTGCAATGATTAATCGATTAGTTGTCAACTATTAAATAAATCATCAACTATTTTGATAAGTATATTTTCTGGTTTCTTTACTCCTCTATGACAGTAAAACTGAATATCTTTGAGTTGTGGACAAAACAAGACATTTGAGGATGTCATCTTGGGCTTTGGGAAACACTGATCGACATTTTCACCATTTTCTGACATTTTATAGACCAATCAACCGATCGATTAATCGAGAAAATAATCGTCAGATTAATCGACAATGAAAATAATTGTTAGTTGCAGCCCTAAAACACTACACAGAATAATCATCAGTTTCCTTCTTAAAAATTGAATAGACTTTACAGCATCCAATGTATAAAATCCCTGCTTGAAATGGTGATAAATTAAATTAACAGGCTATTTAAATGTCTGTCACTGGTAATAAAACAGTAATTAACCCATTTCCCAGACTCACTCCTCTAACACTTTTGCAGACACAGCTGCTATTTTATCAAAAAAAAATTGACACAATAACATCATATTAGATTTTCCTTGGAGGATGGTGCAATGTTTTCTCTCATATTTTGGAGTAAAGTTTTGCTCGTCCTCGCATTGATCATTCCTCTGTAGTCACACCAGCTCTTAATGGCCTCACAGCCATGAATATTAGATACACTTCCCTTCACCCAGCAGCGCAAATATGATGAGCCAGCCTGACGCGGCTGTACAGAAAACAAACACAGTGCTGTATGAGGATCCGTCTGGGTTTCAGGAATAAAGAAATCAGACATTTAACATAAATCGCACAAGTAGAAACAACAACGACTTTTAAGCACAATCAAAGCCGTCATAATATTGAGTGTCAAAAGTCACTGTTTGTCTCTGCTGTTGCTGTTTGTCGGCCTGGTTTTATGTATTAATGGAAGCATGTTTTGGGATAGCGAATATTCTCCTGAGTGAGATTACACTCAATATGAGGATAGTAACAGAGATGATGGGTTACAACCCATTACGTCTGAGAGAGAGAGACAGAGAGAGAGAGAGAGAGGTGAGGGAAGGAAAGGAGGGTGTGACAGAGACACAAGCAAAGAGAGGAGGGAGTCATCATCTTCACACAATTTTAAATCTGCGCTCTCTCTCAGTGCTGCTCGTCACTGGACTGCAACCATCTCTGTCCGGTTATAGTTTTAGAGTGTGTTGGACTCAAACTACATTTCCTGTATTTTCACTGCCGTATCGGAAGATGTTTTGACCGAGGCTTCGTAGATGAGAAATGTGTGAGCAGGTTGGAGTTTCCCTCCATATTGCTAAGACATTTACTCATTTGTGCGGACGTCTGGAGGGAGAAAGTATCTAAAGGAAGCTGTGTGGGTGTCTCTGACACAAAGCAGAAGACATGGCAGGGGACCTCGTGGTTGGGATGCTCTATAACTTATTACTACCACTGCTCTTGCTCACCGGTGAGTTGATTTTTTCTGATAGAAATCACATTTCTGCTGTGACAAGTTATCTATTATTCTTACTAAAAAATGTTGATACAATTATATGGACATTGTCACTGGTGAAAAGTCACAAATATCTATTTATATATTTACTTCTCTCTTTTTATTATTATATGATATATGATTGTTTACCCAGCCTGCATGGAGCTTATTTTTCCCTCCCTATTTTTCCAGCCTGCGCTGAATCAGTTCCCAACTAGGGGAGGTTATTTAAGAGAAGTCTCAGATCTGTTTGACTCTGATGAAGACACACGTGGCGTGGAAACGTTAGTCTTTAATAAAGTTGATTGCCCTAAATCCGTGTGCTCCAGGGTGTTTTGGACTTGGTCTCTGAAGTCGCGCCTGTGTGTCCCTCTCCAGAGTTCAGTTAGAGTGGAAAGAGGTCATATTATGTTTAAAGATACAAATGGTATTTCTGCAGCAGTTTTGTGTCTTGAGATCAGAGTAAGACTGATCTTTAGTAGAGATGCTGAAAAATCCTACTGAATCAAATAATCTTGAATTCTTTTCCCACAATGTGCTTTCTGTGGTGGCTGCTATTTCTGTATGATATCAGCATTAGGTTCACTTTAATATACTGGTTATAATTCCTCCCTTTAGTGGAAACAGGTTATATTGAAGGTGGTGTAGAGATGAGTTGGAGTTATTGTAGTAAAGCTAGTACATGTGTGCTTACTGTTGCAGACAGCTGGCCTTTTGCTGTACTTAATTACTACTAGTAATTCATATGGCTTTCTGATGGGTTCATTCATATCTTATGACTATATGAGTTAAGTCTTGAGTGTTGCTCTCGAGCAAGAAGCAGTGTGTGCTGCCAGTTCAGGTCTGAGATAGACCACGCTGACCACAGAAGATTTATCTGAGCAGTATTTTGGCATCTATTGTGATTTGAATAGTGAAGTGTATTGTGAAACTTTGACTGTTGTCTTAGGGCGCTTTCACAAGCCAACATTTAGTCTGTTTAATCGAACTCTGGTGTGGTTCATTTGGACAGTTGTGAAAGCAGTAACCGTACGCTGGTGCGGACTAATACAACCGGGCTGAGACCGCTTACGAGAGGCGGACCGTTTCCAAGTGAACCAAAACGCAGGCTGCCTGTATGGGCATTTGTTGAGATGGACACAAGTAAACGACAGGTTAACATGAGTGAAAGAGGACGGACCTGGACTTCTGAAGAAGTCCGATGTTTGCTTGACATCTGGGCCAAAGAGAATATAGAGAATATGCTAAATAAAGTCAAGAATAGTGACATTTATTAAGTCATTGGGGAGAAACTGGAGGAGAAGGGATTCATGCACACAGTGGTGTCGAGTCAAAGTGAAACTTAGACAGCAATATTTCAAAATCTACAATTCCGGCATAGAAGTGGCAGCTCTCAAGAAAAGATAAAAAAGATAAATTTGCTCCTTTGTGCACACCCCTCAGCAAATCAGTTTTTTAATTTGGTCCGTTTTAATTTGTGCACTGTGAAACCGAACCAGACTAAATAGAAAACTTCACTGATTTCGGACTAGCCAAACGGACTACGGCTTGTGAAAGCGCCCTCATACACTATGGGAAGTCTTGTGTACCCATGTGTGCCACTATGTGCTGCAAAGTTGACAATTAACCTCATAAAAGGTGATGATAATTTGATATTTTGGAAAAGTGTTAAAAGATATTATATTTAATTTGCTGATGGGCAAAATGTTTTCAGACCATCAGACATGTTATATGTTGCTGCCGTGATGTTGTTGTGATGAATGAATATAAAGATCACTTTCCTTTCCCCGTTCCTTTACCCCGCAGACCTCTCACTGGTGTCTCTATTGCAAAACACAAGCTGTGCAGCAAAGCATTTTTTCTCTAGTTGAGACGCTGACGTTCTTAAAAATGACCAAATACAGGCTGAATTTCAGGAAATAGTTAATGTATAAGACACCTACAATGCGATAGTGTGAAAAAAACATTTTAAAAACTTTATCTAGCTATATTTACATGAAAAATAGGGATATGTAGTAAATTTACTACACTAACGAGTTTCTTATATCCACTTCTTACATTAAAATTCAATAAAAGACAAAGAGTCACTACAGAGGACTGACATAGCCTTTAATTTCATTATGCCAATTAAAAACAATCTGAAATCCAGTGGTTCTACTGAAATCTACTACAATTTTGATGTACTTTTCTACTACATTATACTTCTACTTCGCTACATTTCAGAGGTAAATATTTAATAAATTATGATGTGTTATGTATTATTATTACGTATTATGATATATGTTAAGATAAGACTTTATTGATTCCCGAGGGTGAATTCATGATCTACCCAGCTGTATATACAGAGTAATTAAAATGAGCTCCACCTTTACCAGCTGCAACATAAGAGAGATGAACACATGAATGCATCAATACCTATAATCCAATAAAACAATATGTATTATTCTGAAATAGGCCATTCTGCATAATGAGTACTCTTACTTTTGGTACTTTAAGTATATTTTGATGCTGATATTTTTGTACTTTTACTTTACTCGTAACAGAGTAATTCTACACTGTAGTATTGCTACTTTTACTTCTTCCACCTCTGCTGAAATCTCACTCTGAGCACAGGTTTCTCTATTCCATGTTTTTTATCAGTGTTAATGCGGAGACACAGGGCGTGTTGGTTTAGATGAACTGTGTTAATTTCATTTTAGAATTCAAAATAAGGCAAGATGCAGGTTACACCTACACAGGTCATTTTCTTCTTAGTTTTCTTTTAGAGTTTCTTTGGTTGTTAATAATGACCTGTTTGTGATATAAAGAACAGATTATAAAAGGATAAGTGAATTACTTCAGACCATTTCTATCAAACAGATGGAGTTATGTGTGCTCTTTCTTCTGCACCTCAGTGTCTTCGTTCCGCTACAATGGCCTTTCTGTGGTGTATTTCCTGTTTTTGCTCACATTGCCGCTGCTGCCGAACCCCAGCCTGGCCACCATGAAAGGTGAGGTTATGTTTTTTCCCAAGTTTCAGTTATTTGTGTCTGTAATTTAAAATGATCATATTAAAATAAGACCATTCTTCCATGTTACAAATAATTCTCATTGAAACAGAGGCCTATGGCGATCTCCTCTATTATTACAGGGATAGCAGAATTTTTTGAAGTGGGGTTGTATGAGATACTTCCACATAGTCAGTGTTTTACCTACAGTAGATGACGCACAGCTTGCCCCCAGTTTGGAGAAACAGACAGGAGTTGTTGTGGATGGGACCGGCAGAAAAACGTATTTAGCCCCCTAAAAAAAAAAATCAATATCAGTTTAAGTTAAATGTACAATATTTTCATGGCATTACCTTGCTGTCAGACAGCCCTTTCTGAACTGAAGCCATTACATCCATCTGTGCTCTCTTCAAAGTCACCAAACTCCTTTGACAAAAACTGTAATGCTGCCTCGATTGGTTAATTCATTTGTGATATTGTATGAATTTGGGAAATCCAAACTAACCTTTAAAACACGAAAGTCACACACATGCAAACTAACTAACCGATCGAGGCAGCGGAAGACCATCAACTTCTGTGTTCTGCGAGGTAAAATTACTGTTTATGTCAAAGGTGTCTTGTGGCTTTGAAGAGAGCGTATAACAAGTTCCCCGTTGGAAAGGTCTGACAGCAAGGTAAAGCTGTCAAAATATTCAAAATATAGTGTACACTTAAACTGATATTCATTCTTTTAGGTGGGCCTTTTTTTTCGTGGCTAAAATACGTTTTGCTGCCGGCCCCGTCCACAGCAGTACATTGCTTTTCTTCTGTGCGGTAACTCCTGTCTGCTTCTAAAAAAAAAGGGGGCGCGCTGTCTGTCATCTACTGTTGGTAATACACTGACTATGGATAAGAACCTCATACAACCCCACTTCGAAACATCCAAACTATCCCTTTATGTAGGTATAGAGCAAAAGCTTTAATCTGATTAATATTTAACATTATGTGTAGTACACATTTCCTGTGATATTCTATATTAAACTCACAGTTGTGTATATTTCGTAAAGCATTGTCTGTCCTGTTTTAATGCAAGACGCTGATCTGAGTCCATAAAAAAACATCTCAAACTTAATTTGAATTTTGTAACTTAGCGGAACTGTAAACTCTTGAATCATGAAAATGAACTTGTAATTGTTCTGTCAAAGTTTGATGGAGAAAAAACAAAGAGGGATAGGAGCGGAGATAAAACAGGATAGATTATATTGAGTAAGTGTGTGTGTGTGCTTTCTCTGTATTGATCACTGCACTGATGAATTAAAGTATCTGCACCCCTCCCTCAAAGTACTTTGTAAAGGGGATGCGGTTGGAACGGTCAAATCAATTATACATAGCCTGGTAATTACAGTGAGGAATTAAAAGACGTGATGTCAGCGTTTTGACAGCATTTTTTCTTTCTTTCAATTTCCACCCCGCCATCTAAAAACTGTTTGCCTTTCAGCTTTTCTTTGAAAGCTTCATAGATCCCACAGTTATCTTCATCTCCCTAATATGATCTCGCTCTCCTTGGGCTAAGTGGACAAGTGTGTGTACATCCTGTGTGCATTTGTTTCATGGGATTTTGTGCATCCACCAATACGTGTGTATGTGTGTGTGTGTGTGTGTGTGTGTGTGTGTGTGTGTGTGTGTGTGTGTGTGTGTGTGTGCGTCTCCCTTATTGGGAAGCAGAGAGAGGTTTAAGTGAAACGAAGCTTTTAGTAAAAATCCTGGACATCAACAGCACATTTGCAGGCTCAGCTAATGTTGAGCCACATCAGCTATTAATGCTTTTGTATCTCCAACCTTTTGATTACAAGCGTCAAACTCTAGACTGAGATTATGGACTGGTACATTTGTTTTAAAACAAATAAATTCATTGTAAAGCTACCAATTTCCAGCATTTAATTCTTATATTTAACGTAATTAAACTAGCACTGTAAAATGTATTTTTAACATGTTAACGCAAATTTGTTTGAACGCTGCAAATTTCTTTAACGCATTAACGCAACTTGTGATTTTTAGGTTGTAGCAGGCTTAGTTTCTCACCATGTCATACTAGCTTGTTGTGAAGGAGACTAAATAACGCTCCAAACTTGTGCTCAATTTTAGTGAGGAAAAACTGGCATGGTCATTTTCAAAGGGGCCCATTGACCTCTGGCCTCAAGATATGTAAATGAAAATGGGTTCTATGGGTACCAACGAGTCTCCCCTTTCCAGACATTTACAGCTGACTGTGAATGTTCTTTTGACTTATATTCATCATGAACTAACTCTAGCTTAGTACATTGTCGAGATATATATTTTGCTCTAAATTTTTCACAGACATGACTTTGAAATTTCTCTTGTTCACGTTCACTTCCTGGTTTCTCTCATTTGCTGCTCTTTTCAGGTAAAACAGGTCAGTTCTTGCGGATGATCATCTACACTAGTTTCACCCTCCTGACCCTACAGTGCTTCATGCAGATCCCCTTCGCCTACATCCCTCCGCATGGTAAAAACAAACTTGTGGCACTTCAGACAGACTAACAGTGTTTTTGTAAAATAAAATGTTCTGTGAGTAGACATATTGGTTGAATTGACTGTAAAAAAGAACAAAGGGATATATGTAATCTGTAACAAATTCCTTTTGTCATGTAAAAATATAAAACATTCAGGAACTAAGAAAAACAGCTTTGTTTCCAGCTTGATGACAATGTTTTTTTTTTTTTTTTTTTTTACAGTTAGCGGCCACTGGGAAGATGTCCTCTACCATTTGGGCATTATAAGGTATGGGAGCACACTTGACATTTCATATTTATAGGAACACAACAGTGCTTATGCAGTTTTTTATATATATATTTACATTACCTCTAACTAGGCCTGGGAATCGCCAGAGGACCGCCAGAAGTCACGATATGTTTTTATTGCGATTTTAAACATTTTGCTGAGTACTGCAATAAGATATATTGCAATATATTGCAAATTATGCAGTTTGTCAACATCTGTTTTATCAAGTAGTTTTCATTCTGTTCATCTCAGAGTTTTCATTCACACATCAAAGGTCACGTCAAGGGACTCCTTTGAAAATGGCCATGCCAGTTTTTTCTCGCCAAAATTTAGCGTAACTTTGGAGCGTTATTTAGCATTCTTTATGACGTGGTTTGGCCAATTGTGTTTTTTAGGCTTTTAGTTTCATATGATAACAATATTTTCACTCTAGCTTTAAGACTGAGTCCACTACCACCTCTGAAAGACAGAATAGCGCCCAGGCCTGCTTTGCGGCGATCTATTTTGCGTAGATCGATACTACGCAAAATATTGTGATACTATGCTGTATTGATTTTTTACCCACCCTACTTCTAACCATTTTAGATTAATTTTCTATCTTTCCGACAGCCTTCTAGTTCAGTTGATTCCATGCGGTATGAAAATCAACGTATTGAGGCTGGAAAATTACGTGAAATACATCACAAAAGTAACATGTTTTATTTTTGCTGTAATGGTAAAGCAGTACAATAATAATAATGCTGACAAATTGTATCTATCAAGAAAGTCTCAGCAATTAGATTTTCACACCTTTATGAATGAGATCAGTGGAGATCAAACCTATAATAATGCTTGTGTGTTTCCAGATTCAGCGCGGTTGATGCTGGGAACATTGTGCGTCTCCTGGCCCCAGATGTGGGCCTCCTCTTCTTCTCCCTCTTCATACTGAGGCTGTGCAAAAAATTACTGCGCCCTGTGCCCCAAGTCAGTCTACATGAGAACGGAATACCTCCGTCTGACCCCGAGGTAACCGCAAGCACTTATCATCGACTGTTATAACTTTACATTACGTTAAGAAAGCACATTGATATCAATCTGATTGTTTCTTGCAGGGAGCGGAAACCTCTGAATCTGAGTCGGAGGGAGGAAGTGAAACAGAGGGCTCGTCTTTTGACAGCTCCGATGAGACTACAGTTCCGGTTCGGTCGGAACCGCCCCAGTTTGTCCAGAAGCTGATAGTGTTTGCAGCCGGACTGAGGCTGCTGCTGTCAGCCATCATGAACACGGCAGGGAAAGTGGTGGTGACGGTACTGCTGGGGTTGGCAGGTACAACAATACAGCTATTGGTGTGAGCATGCAGGTGTTTGTAGTTCTGAAATGTTGAGAAGTTTTGTCTATTTCACTTTTTTTGTGTGTGTGTGTGTGTGTGTGTGTGTGTGTGTGTGTGTGTGTGTGTGTGTGTGTGTGTGTGTGTGTACAGGTATCACGCTGCCATCGCTCACCTCAAGTGTGTATTTCGGGGTGTTTCTCGGGCTGGTGTGGTGGTGGGTGTTTAGCCGCTCCATCAGCCTGCTCATCTTCAGCTCCCTGTGTGTGATGATGGCGATCTTCAGTGGAGGACACCTGCTGGCTCTGTACCTCTACCAGCTGCCTCTGTCCCAGCAGCTTGTGCCACCAGAAGACGTCTACGCCAGGTACAGAAGTCATTAAAAAATAGGATTAGACTGATCTGATGTTTTTATTAAATATTAGGGATGTAAATTACAAGTTTCATCACGATACAATATTATATAGATTCTTTGGACAATAATACAATATGTGCTGATATCACAAAGTCTTCCACGATACGATCTCGATTTGATTAAATTCAGGGGCCTACGATCGATATGAGACAATATCATATGCCCTTTTAACACAACAAAATAAATTACATTTATATCAACTCACAAAAAGCAAAGTAAAATATGATTTGACAATTGTATTACCGGGCTCTGTAGGAAGGAGGTGCGCTGGGACGGAAATGGTGACATAGACATGCCATGGAAATTTCAAAATACTCGTATCATAAAGATGATGATATGTATCATATCATTGAATATTGAACCGATATATCGATCCAGATCGATGTGTCGTTACACCCTTATTAAATAAAAGGTATCTGCAATTTCATGTTTATTTCAGTCTTATGCCATCTCTACACAAATAAAAGGTGAGGCAAGGTGCATCAGAATCAGAATCAGGTCATCAATTTAATCAATTTTGACAGTGCACCTGTTTTCAATTGTTCTGGATTTTTACATCAAATGTGAAATTATTACCATTTAAATGCACTTTGCATTATTAATCTTGGCTTTTTAATGATAATTTATGTTATATAGTTGGGTGTGGACATGAAAAAAGGCAAAACATGTTGCCAGGTAAAAAAGATTTAGACCTTTGTCTAATGTCTTCATTTAAATTGTCCATGACTTTCTTCCAGGTTGTTTTATCTCCTTTGCATTCTCCTTAAAGTTTGACTATACACAATCTCACATTTATTCTTATTTCCTCTCTTCACTAACTCCCACCATCTCTGCTCTCACTCTTCATTTCCATCTCCATCCTGCACTCCTTCCCCTCTTCCTGTCCCAGGTTGTTTGGTATGACAGGAGTGGTCAGAACCAACAGTTCAGACCCGCACAATCTCAGTCTGCACCCACACATCAGCTGGCCTGACTTTGTCAACCCTCTGGTTCTGCTGCTGCTCTACTACACACTGGTGGCTCTGCTGCACAAATGGGTCCACATCACAGAGGAGGTTTGTGTGTTGAATTACAGTATGTTCTGTCAGATATTGTATGTGTGTGACGGAAAATATATAGAGAGTTACCCATACATGGACTAGTCACTACTCTGCTACTGCAACTGTGACTTGTGCAAACATTACTGCTCATAGTAGCACTACATATTTAAATTTATATTCAAACATTTGTTTTCCTTTTTTTTAATGTCAAAACGCTCATTTCTTTCCAGGGGGAGGGAGGCTAATTTCTCTAATCTTTTAGCTAAATTAAATTCATTTCATTTATTTGGATCCCCTTGAGCTGTAGCCGAAGCAGCAGCTACTCTTCCTGTACACAATATTCTATACATGCCAGTACATAATCACGCAATACAACACAACACAACATAGGGCCTAGCTCTAGTTTGTAAAAACCTAAATAAAGTACTTCTACGGAGATATACAATTAAAGATGTCTCAATATTGGCGGTAGTAATTGAGCAGACCATGGCCTATTATACATCAATGTAGCATATGTTATATAATATCTAATGCTAATGCTGGATGGTTGGCAATGCTAAATACTACTACTACTACTGGACATTTTACTAGAATTACTTCCAGTGCTAAACATGCAGGCACATCACACATTATTCAGACGATATTCACTTACGAGAGCGTCTTTTAATATCCGTTGTGTTTCTCAGGATACTGTTGTTGATGATGAGGAGGAGAAGTGTGAGAGTCCAGCAGAAAGTCCGGAGGCTCCTCCAAGCTTCTCCAGGGTCATCTACATCTCAGGAGATAAGCAGGAGGTGACCTGCAAACATGGATGTATTCTGTCAATTATCAGTATTCTACTGTTGTTCTCATTGTTAGTTGTTCTGGATAATAATATCAGTTACACATCTGTACAGACATCATAGTTTTACTGCTATTTCAGCCTACACACCTAAGATTATTTCTATTTTCAGCTTTTGAGCAGCACAGATGATGAAACCTATCTACCTGACGAGGTAAGTCATTTTATTGATAATATTTTTTGGAGATGAATCATGTTTTTACTGATAATCAGGTGAGACATGTGAATACTGGTCTAAATTTACAGTATGACGCACTCTCTTTCCTCAGCCAATGATTTTGATTGCGGGGAGTTCCTGGCAAGATGTCAGTATAAATGATCATGGCTCTCTGTTAGGAGGGGCAGGGTACACAAACTGTTACGCTCCACCCCAGTATGAAGGCAAAGACTCGCCATCACATGGTAATCATCACAATTGAATGTGTAGTTGTCCTAAAACCTCAGCAAAATACATTAGTCTGTTTACTAAACTCTGTCATCCATAACTTCTTCCCTCCCTTGTGCTAGAGACAGAAGGCGAGGGAGAAATATGTGAAAAGTCTGAAGAGGACCTGAAGACTCTAACAGAGACCTCGCCTCCCCCTTCAGGCCCGAGTGGCCTGGTCATCTTTGGACGGCTGGTGCAAAAACACAGCTATGTCAGCGCCCTTATCATCATGATGGTAAACTATACTAACATTGATTTGGGTTTGTGTGGCGAGTCTTTTAGCAACCATAACTAGTGCCATCATGGAGGTCGTCAGGAGAGAACAAATATCTAAAAAGGTGTACCAAGTGTTCTGGTGTAGATGTAGCGTAGGTCAGCTCAGTAATGTAGATAAGATAATATAAGGTAAATTCATATTAGGGCTTTCAGAGGTAACGTGGAAACGCGTTAACGCAAATTCACTTTAACACCACTAATTTCTTTAACACATTAACGCAATAAATCTTTCGGAGGTTGTAGCAGGTGCAGTTTTAAAGCTAGAACCATGTCATACCAACTTGTCGCAAAGGAGGCTAAATAACGCTCCAAAATTAAGCTAAATATTGGCGAGGAAAAACTGTCATGGCCATTTTCAAAGGGGTCCCTTGACCTTTAACCTCAAGATGTGTGAATGAAAATGGGTTCTTTTTTGTCTGCCTCTTCTGAAATCTATGTAGAACGCTTTAACATTAGAAACACTAGGACTGTGTATTGGCAAGAATCTGGTGATACAATACGTATCATGATACAGGGGTTACCATTATAATATGATATATGCTGTAAGGCGATATATTGCAGTACTGTAAGTAAGGCGATATATTGCGATTTTTTTATTCTTATTTTAGGAAAACTGTCATATTATGAAGAACATACCGCCATATGCATACAATCTGAGTAGAAAATAAGTTTACTTTTTTATGCAATCAGATTAGTAGGATCTGCATCTGCAGTTATCACAGAGGACGCATATCTTTGAAAAATACAATAAAGCACTGCCTGAGTTAATCTTTGCATGTAATCTATTACCTACCTGTCTGCCATGGTGGCAGGTGACCTGAAGGTTTGACCTGCCTCAGCCAACATTTACTCTGTTATCTGGCAGGTGGAAGATGCTGATTTCATTCTCTGTATCCAGGTTAGCACCAGTGAGCAGGCTAATCACAGCAGCTAATGCTAAGCTCACTATGGTAGCATTAGCGATGCTAGCTAGCTAGCTAGCTAATTGAGTGGATTTAAAACTATGTAACTGATATTTTAGACACCTTGTTTGCTAGTTTAGCTAATCAGCTGACATTATCTAAACAAAAATCCAATATATTAGGTGAAAAACAGCGCAGACATCGACGTTAATAACGTTATGTTTAGCAAGAACGTTAACGTCAGCTAAGGTAACCATAGTGATGACGTTGGCTAACGTAACCTTGGCGTTGACGTTAGCTAACGTAACCATAGTGATGACGTTAGCTAACGTAAACTTGGCGTTGAGGTTAGCTAACGTAACCATAGTGATGACGTTAGCTAACGTAACCTTGACGTTGACGTTAACTAACGTAACATTGGCGATGACGTTAGCTAACGTAACCATAGTGATGACGTTAGCTAACGTAACCTTGGCGTTGACGTAAGCTAACGTAACCATAGTGATTTTTTTTTTAATTTCAAAATTACAGTACACATAGTAACAGCAGAAAACATTAAAAACATTTACATACAAAAGAAGCATAGCGAAAACATAAACAAAGAGCTCTGACAAACATAAGAGGACAACAGAAATGAAACAAAACAAACATAAAATTAAAAAAAAACACACAATAAAATAAATAAATAAATAGATAATAATAAAAAAGACCACGCGAGAGTATGACAATAATTGTATGCAATATCCTTAATGTTTTAAGTGAAATTATTGTCATACGTAACCATAGTGATGACTTTAGCTAACGTAACCATAGCGATGACGTTAGCTAACGTAACCATAGCGATGACGTTAGCTAACGTTAGCTTAATAACGTTAGCGCCTAAACTTCTTGTTACAAAATGCAAAAATAGTATAAAATCGTGACAAGAATATCTGTTTTAGCTGCA
>CAKAOI010049353.1:64772-98322 GCA_916701655.1 Sebastiscus albofasciatus
AATGCTAAGCTCACTATGGTAGCATTAGCGATGCTAGCTAGCTAGCTAGCTAATTGAGTGGATTTAAAACTATGTAACTGATATTTTAGACACCCTGTTTGCTAGTTTAGCTAACCAGCTGACATTATCTAAACAAAATATATTAGGTATAATAAATATATTAGGTGAAAAACAGCGCAGACATCGACGTTAATAACGTTATGTTTAGCAAGAACGTTAACGTCAGCTAAGGTAACCATAGTGATGACGTTAGCTAACGTAACCTTGACGTTGACGTTAACTAACGTAACATTGGCGATGACGTTAGCTAACGTAACCATAGTGATGACGTTAGCTAACGTAACCTTGGCGTTGACGTAAGCTAACGTCACCATAGTGATTTTTTTTTATTTCAAAATTATAGTACACATAGTAACAGCAGAAACCATTAAAAACATTTACATACAAAAGAAGCATAGCGAAAACATAAACAAAGAGCTGTGACAAACATAAGAGGACAACAGAAATGAAACAAAACAAACATAAAATTTAAAAAAAACACACAATAAAAATAAATAAATAAATAGATAATAATAAAAAAGACCACGCGAGAGTATGACAATAATTGTATGCAATATCTTTAATGTTTTAAGTGAAATTATTGTCATACGTAACCATAGTGATGACGTTAGCTAACGTAACCATAGCGATGACGTTAGCTAACGTTAGCTTAATAACGTTAGCGCCTAAACTTCTTGTTACAAAATGCAAAAATAGTATAAAATCGTGACAAGAATATCTGTTTTAGCTGCAACAATGTCACAATATTAAAATAAATATGTATTTCCAGGTGTGGAGTATCACCTACAACAACTGGCTGACCTTCGCCCTGCTGGTGTGGTCCTGTATCATCTGGATGATGAGAGACCGGCGCCGCTACGCCATGATGTCCGCTCCGTTCCTGGCTGTCTACGGCTCCGTGCTGCTGGTGCTGGGCTTCCTGAGCGGGCTGCGGCTGAGCCGGGCCGAGCTGTACCCGGGTCTACCGCCCACTGTCATAGTGGACTTCGACCTGAACAGCTACCACCCTGCACCCTGCGTCCACCTGGGAGCGAAGGTGAGGACGAAGAGAGGGGGGTTAGAGAACATGAAAATACTTGTTGATGACCTTAAAGCATGAGTAGGAAAAGACCACTACTGTTTATTCTGCTCACCCAACTACACCTCTTTCCACAGATAGAGTTCATGTGTTGCTCCTCCATAGCACCTAAATAATAATAAATTATAATAAATTATACAAATAGTCAGTAAACAGTGGCATCTTCCCAGTTACTGTCATCAGATTCTGTATTTTAACTTTTATAAGATAAGATAAGATACAATATTCCTTTATTAGTCCCGCAGTGGGGAAATGTGCAGTGTACAGCAGCAAAGGGGATAGTGCAAAACAAGATGCATCAGCTAACACAGTAAAAAAAAGAGCTAAACAAAGTGTAACAAAATATGAACCATTTAAATAGAAGGAAGTATAAAAAATAGGCGCAGTATATACAGTATTGACAATAAACAGACTATTAACAAAATTGCACAAGTGGAAAATGATATTGCACAGTGAGAATGAATGAAATTCCACCTGAAAATATCAGGTTACTGACAGTTTTTGGTGTGAAAGTGTAAGTGTTTTATATTGTTACATTAAGATTAGTGCATGGAAATACTACATGTTGGATCAGTGACTAGAATAAATAGAAACACAGAATATCCACCATGTGGAATAAACCAGGATTGTTCAAACTATGTCAGATAATAGTGTGACTGTAGGATCCCGTTGCTTATATATAAGAGGTTGATTAAGAAAATGGGATTTCAGGGTCTTAAAAGCAGATGGAACAGGAAGAGCTACAGTTGATGTTATTAGCATTTACAGCTCTTAAACACCTCTGCCAGTTAGACACTTTCAAATCCATTAATTCAGATTAAACATTACTCCCAATCAAACAAGTGTTTTTCAACCGCACCCACAGATCAGAGTTATTATTTACATCTTAATCTCTTGGTGGCCAAGTTTTTTTTTGTTGTATTATAGTTGTTATATGAATATTAATTAGGACTAACTATGTTTACTATAGCAGATTGTAAAACTGCATGTTTTGTACTCATGATACACTGTTTGTGTGCTGCAGGTCTTCTACTGCTTCAGCTTCTGGTTGATGTTTCGTCAGCAGCTGAAGGAGAGACAGGAGGAGCAGAGCTTAAAGGAGGAATCTCTGGATGAAGTCAAAGTCGTGCCACGTAATTTATTTTCGAATACCTTTTTATAAAGATTGCGGCTACTGCGTTAGAGAATAACATTTAGTTTGGAATAATGTGAGACCTGTATACTCACATGTCCCTTCAGTTTGATGTTAAAATGTCTCACTTCTCTTCTTCTCATCCTATTCTCCTTCTATCTATCATTTCTTTCCTGTCTCTCTTCGCCCCTCCACCTCTTCTTGGTTTCCCTTCATATCAGCGGAGGAAATTCCACCATCACCTCTGGTAGCGATGCTGATCTCAGGGGTGAAAGGGACGCTGGTGAAATACTGGATCCTCTTCTGCTGCTCCATGTTCTTTGTGATCAGCTTCTCTGGAAAGGTATCTAGGAATGGGAGAAGTCTCATTCATGACATGTCTCTAATCAAGCTTTCCCAAACACTTCACCTCTGACCTCTGAGGGCTACATTTGTTTAGATTTATATTTTATATGTATATATAAGTAAGTATATGTATAAATCAAGAAAGTATGCATGAATAAGTCTATATACTGTATGCATGCAGTCCCAGGACTTTTTGGGTCCAGAAGTCCAAGTAATCTGGTAGATTTCCTGCATGTCAAGCAAATAAAAGTGACCTGACCATCATATTTGATTTTATTTAAATTCACCTCATCTTGACCTCTACATGTTTTACTTTCTTAGGTGGTCGTCTACAAGATCCTCTACATTGTCCTCTTCCTCTTCTGCGTTGTCCTCTTCCAGGTTAGTGATTTTAGTGATCTGGCTGGTAATAGACAGCCAACATTTAGTCTGTCTGTCTTCTGAAATGAGGTAAAGTGACTTTAGTTATCCAGCTTCTCCACTGAAGCTGCATCTCGTATAGTAAATACATGTATTTTACACCTCGGTGTGAAAATTGACTATTAACTATACATTTATTCTCTGAGTAGATGACGGGTGTGAATTTGATATTGAGATTGCAAGGCTCAATAAGTGGAGAGGAAATCTGCTTTTATAGTTGAGACATAACACACAAAGCCACTATAGTTTCAGGTTCATCTTACACTGTAATGTGTTGCCTCCTAAATTATCATCAGCGAATCATTCAGCCGTTGTTTGTGCATAAAAACGCTCATCAATACTATTTTACAGTTAAAAGTATTGATTATGACTCATAAACACATACTCAGTCATTTTTTTGCTGCTGTTTTCTAGATTTTTTCTCCCCATCTTATGTTTCTGCTGACCGTTTAGAAACACGGTAGGCACTTACTGAACAGGAAGGCCTAATGGCTGTGTGTGGAGGTGACGTAAGACAAGACAACACTATTTGTCTGTTCGGACAACATCAGCAACACCCTGGTGTTTTACATACTGGAGTGTTGGATGAAAGCAATGTAGGCAGCACACTGGTTTTTAGATGTAACTTCTTTGGAAGATGCACAACATTAAGGAAAAACTGTGTTTTACAGTGTTTTGTCTCATTGCTGGAGGTCGAACTAACCAGTAACCAGCAGTTATTTAATACGGAAACAGGGGAATAGTGTAACATTTGAATAAGTTGTGAAAATGAGGAGGTTTAAGATCTGTAGCTTCAGAGAAAAGGTACTGCATCTGTTTTCTCTCCGCTCAGATCCGTTACGACGTGTGGCGTCGGGTCCTGAAGATGTTCTGGGCGGTGGTGGTGGGTTACTCCATGGTGGTGTTGATCGTCGTCTACATGTACCAGTTCAGAAGTGTGTCTGGGCTGTTCATACAGATCATGGGCATGTCGGAGGAAAGGTGAGTTTCTGTGTCTGAAAATTTGTGATTTTTTTTTTTTAACCTTAAGAGACCCACAATAGACCTGTTTTTGTCTTTTTTTAGGGGGCTACAGGAGGTCTTTAGGGGGAGATAGCAGGTCAACAGTAGATGTCACATAGAAGTGGTGTGCATCATCTGAAAGCTGGGAACCTGAAAATTAATTTGAGTGTTTGTGTGTCAAGTTGTTCTAGTCATAAATCAGAAATAAACACATTAAGTAATTAAAATAGGCTTAGAACACTGTGATAGAAGTATATGATGTCCATTCTCATGCTCTATTATGTCTCATATGTTGTTGCAGCAATTTTTGGGTTGATACCATTTGTTACACAGATTTGGTGAATAAAAATGATCAATAATGCCTCAAAACTATGCCTCCACTAACATCATCACACATGAATACAGTTGAGCTCATTTGATCCACAAGAGTCTCAGCTTTACAGTGATGCACAATTTATGTAATTTAAGACTGTTTAGTATGCAGAAATATTCAAATACATCATTTTAGAATAGACGAAAATAACACATTTATACTGCATTCAAAAAACTGCACGTGATTATCATAAAGTGGGCATGTCTGTAAAGGGGAGACTCGTGTGAACACATAGAATCACATCATTACACCTGTCTGACTTTTCAGTCTTCGTGACGTGGGCTTGGAACGGTTCAGCACAGTGGAGCTGTTTGCACGCATCCTTCTTCCTGCTGCGTTCCTATTGGCTTGTATCCTCCAGCTGCACTACTTCAACGCAGACTTCTTGACTCTCACTGACCTTGACAACGTACCTGTCAGACAGGCTTCCAGGTGAGACAGCAAGGGAAGGAAGGTCCTATTCAAATAACGACTGTCAAGTGACAATATTGCTAAATATATCTAGCATGTAGAAATAAGATAATTTATATTACAAGTGAGCTGCCAATTAGAGATTTTAGTTAGTTACATCTGGTCAGTATTAAACAGCCAAGTGCCATTCTTTCTTGGATGTGAAAACAAACACTTACTGTTGTTTGTGTATGTACATTATATAAGTTGTGGTTGACGGCTAAACATGTTGTATATCTCTGTATGCCTCTGTTCTTCTGTTCCATCTGTCTGTCCACCCAGAGAAGAAGAGCTCAGGAGTTCAGTCAATGTGATATCTGAGATGTAAGAGCAGCGTTTATTCCTCCATTCATGTTTTGTTGCATTCACATTTCAGATGATCCATCACAATTAACAATATTTAGATAATCAGTGTTTAATCAGTGAGCTGTTGGTGTAAATGTATTGCCTGTGAATCTTATATGGAGAACAATAAGTCCTCTTAGGTTGTTTTAAAATAATTAAACATTGAGTTAATTAGAGATGTGACAGTGAAATGATTATGGACTTTTCTCAGTGTTCATCCCAGTAACAGAAATATCAGTAATATTCACTGTAGTGTCTCTTTAATTTAATTCCCAGCATTAAAGAAAACATTGAAAAGTTCCAGAAAAGGTAAGGCTGTTGTTCCACTCTTGATTCTTGTTGGTTAGTCTAACAGATCAATGTTTGTGTCTACAGTACATACTGTATTATTCCTTTTTAGTATGTAATTCATATTCATACATACTTTGTGTTTTGGGGTATGACAATGAATGTGTGGATACATGTCAACCTATAAAACTGCTCTTGAACCAGATACAGAACTCCCACCTTCTCAGTCTTTGTGAGTTTCTTTGAGTTTGGTTTTTCCTATAATTGTGTAAATATTTAAGATATGTCCTGTTGTCCTGCAGGCTTGTGAAGGAGCAAATGGGAACTGGGAAAAGTCAGGAGACTCTGAACAGTGTTGGACTACAATCCTCCTCAGAGAAAGGAGCTGAGGAGCTGGAGGAGACACCAGATGAGGGTAACTATAGCTCAAGACCAAAAAGAGGCTTTTAAGCCTCCATTTGGTGGGTCAGTTAGGAGTGGGACAAATTAAACGATGGACGCTCTTACAACAGTATGTTTTTCTTACACTGGCACCATGTAGCGTATCTTTGTGATTGCCAGATATGAATTTTATGTAGCTCTTATTCTCCTGTCATTAATTGCTGTCTGAACTGTATGAGAGATGATGTTCAAATCATGTCTGATGTCCTTCTCTACCCTTGCTACCGTCTCCTTCTCCCAGAAACTCTCCTCAGCAGTCCTGAGGACAAGTGGGTTGTGATTGTCGACCGGTCGAGCCTGCTGCTCATTCAGGCTCTGTCGGGATTCCACCGGCTCCAGGAGCAGAGCTGGAGACTGATGGAGCTCCACAGCCTCAAAATCGTGTCCTCCGGCATCATCTGGGTGTCACTGCAAGAGGTGGGATGTTTGATCTGTGCGCAGGGATGTGCGTTTATACAAATTGTCAGAGATACAAAGAACAATCCCCTGATATTGATTTACTCAGTGTTGGTTTGATGGTTATAAAAATGTTTTTGTTTCTCTTCATCTACACCTGTTCTTCATGTCAGAGGCGGAGGTAAAATCAACCAACAAAATGCAGAATTTTTATTCTTTAATAACGTTTTCACAGGTTTCTCTGATGAACTCGCTGTTCCTGGTTCTGTGGGTGTTTGCCCTCCCGTTCCCGCGGTTACGGCCTGCAGCATCCAGCATCTCTGCTGTGTGGGCCTGCGTCATGGTGGTGTGCAAAATGTTTTACCAGCTCAAAGTCATCAAACCCCTCGATTACTCCTCCAACTGCACAGCTGTGAGTATCCATCTAATGGTAACTGATGCTTCTCTTAGCAGGCTTACAGCTGGATCAGCTGTGAATGGGCTTTAACAGTGTTCATATCTCAGGGCCTGGTGCCGTACAACAGCTCAGGCCTGGATGACGGAGCAGAGATGAGGGGGAACATGGTGGAGCTGCTCAGGAGGTCTATTCTCTACATCGATCCTGTCGACCCCGTCTACTGGTGCGGAGCTCTGCGTAAATGTGAGGGCAGAATCCTCCCCTGTCTCAGGGTACGGTGACACACCTGCCAAAGTCTAAAAACTTTATAGCTTTGACATTTCTTCATCTTCACCACACAAAGCTGCTTTTGCATCCCATCACATAATATCAAGTACACTCAGCCAGGTTTAGGCTCCAACGCACTCGACTATCCATTTACTGTAGACTGTAAAACTGCACATCCTTTTAACCGCCCTGCGATCCTGACTGACTTTACTCGTTCAGAGGCTGTAGCAGTACATATACTACTAGCTAGAAAACCTAAGGAATCCATTGGTAACAACCATGTCATGCTAGCTTGTCGGCAAAGAGGCTAAATAATGCTACAAAGTTAGGCTGCATTTTGGCGAGCGATAAATTGTCATGGCCATTTTCTGGTTCAAAGGGATCCATTGACCTCTGACCTCAAGATATCTGAACAAATATAGGTTCTATCGGTACCCACGAGTCTCCCCTTTACAAACATGCCCACTTTATGCTAATCACATGCAGTTTGGGGCACAAAACTTATTTTTGCCTTTTTTAAAAATTATGTTGTTTTTTTTATATTTCTGCATACTGGGGTCCCTAAACAGTCTTGGAATTACATAAATTGGGTATCACTGTAAAGCTGAGACTCTTGCTGAGACATTCAATGGCCCAACTGTATTCATGTGTGATGATGTTAGTCCCCATAGTAACCATTTCATTGTAGTGAGACCATTTTTTTTATACTTGATCTCACTGTATAAATGATACATAATAGACGGAAGTCAGAGTCACACATTTAGGTTTGAATTGGTTGTGGAAGTCCCTGACAGTCATCCCCCCAGTCCCACCTTTGGACTGTGTCCCAGATCAGCTTTTCTCTAGAAAGTGTGTTTCTGTGTTGTAGAACCATCTGATGATACTCGGGCTGCTGGTGTTCGAGGCGATCGTCCATCGGCACCAGCTCTACTTCCGTCTCAATAACGACTTGAAGGCCCCGCCCTTCAGCATCATCTTCCACGGCATCACGAGGCAGCACCTGGATCACGGCGTCCTGCCCTGCATCAAGTACTACATCAACTTCTGCTTCTACAAATTTGGACTGGAGGTACTTTTTAAGTGTGTGTGTGTGTGTGTGTGTGTGTGTGTGTGTGTGTGTGTGTGTGTGTCTTTGTCTTTGTCTGAACTGTTTAACGTATCTGGCATAGAAGTTGTTGACATGCACACTTCTTCTCAGATCAGTTTAATCGTGGCGGTCAACGTGATCGGTCAGAGGATGGATTTCTATGCCCTGCTCCATTCCTGCGCCTTATTGGCTGTTCTGTCACGACGACGCAGGAAGGCCATCGGGGAGGTGTGGCCTAAATACTGCTGCTTTACTGCCGGGCTCATGGTGCTGCAGTACCTGCTCTGCATTGGCATCCCTCCCGCAGCCTGTGTTGGTATGGATGTTTTAATAATTCTGTGAGTTTTTGTAGAAATAAACTGTTGATATAATTATATGTCATTTATATCCAGTTCCTGAAAACTTTAACATTTGCTGTTTTATACACCTGGTGTGTGTGTTCCTGTAACCAAGAAACGCGCCTAATTCCCCTTTCTATTTTTGCGATATTTCAAAAGTTTGATTAAAATTTGTTTGACAACTGAATGGAAACACAGCTATTGTATGGTATTGTACTCTATTCTATTTTCTCATCAGATTACCCCTGGAGAACCGCAGCTCAACCTTTGACCTCTAATGTTATTAAGTGGTTTTACCTGCCTGACTTCGCCATGAGACCCAATCCTTTATTCATATTCTGTAAGTTCATCTTTACTCTCTTGTCTTTGAACCTATTCATCCGCTGTAACTCCTCCTGTCAGATAGTGACCTCCTCCTCCTCTTTCTCCTCTTTCTCCTCTCTGCGCCACAGACGACCACCTCCTGCTGCTCTGCTCGTCTCTGCAGTGGCAGGTGTTTGAGGAGGAGAACCGAGCGGCGGTGCGACTGCTGGCTGGAGACAATGTTGAGATCAGCCGTAGTCTGGATCCTTGTTCCTTCAACAAGTTCATACCTGTCGATAACTTCCTCCACTGCAGGTCAGAAACAACAACCAGGTCTTTGTATTTTGTTGTTTTCATCATCAACTAGGAGAAGAGTCTTGGTTGTATTTCCATTACAGTATATCTCAGACTTGTCTTGGTCTGAATGTCAGTCTGAATTTTTCATGTCTATCTATACTATTAAAGATATGAGTCATTTTATTGACGGTTGATTTATTTTTTCTCTCCTTGAAGGGGTGACTCACCTAAGTCAGTCTAAATCTATAGACCCGAGATAAGGACAGGAAATAGCCTGAACTTTTATAATCCAGCACTTAGTTCATCTCTTCAAACAGCTTCCTGCTCTGCAGGTTAAACTGCAGGTGTAGAATATTTTGAGTCCATCACGCTGGTTTGTGGTTGTTTTAAGGAGCATTAAGGAGTTGAGTTAGATCGTAATTTTTTATGTGTGTTTTCAAACCCATGAAAGCTGTTCTGGTAAAGAGAAACTGCTGGATAAGCACTCATGGACGTCTCCCATTTCGTTTATGGGCTTTCTCTCACTTTCTGCTATACAAGCCTTCGTCAGATTCTCGGATTACGCGAAGACGCTGTGTTGTTTCATTGGTTGATGAAGTTGGTATTTGAGTCGGACAGTTGATTGTATTTTATATGTCAATAGATGTCACCCATCAACATGTTCTCAAGGTTAGGGATGCACCGATACGATACCGGATATCGGGTCAATACTAACTCAAAACAGCTGAATCGGTATCGGTGACAATGAGGCCCAATATATTCAATTCAATTCTATGTTTATATACCATATACATTATATACTGGGATTTTAATTCCTGTTTAAGTTTTGACCAACTTGTTGCTGCATTAAAAAGGTTTACACCAGAATTGTAATTCCTGTTAATTTTGAAGATATTTTACCAGGTGAACGAAGAAAGCAAATTAGCTTATTTCCCAAAATGTCAAGCTGTTCCTCTAAGTACAATTCTGTGATTTTTAGGCAATATTTTAGGGGTTTTTGGTACCATTTGTAGAGAAGAAGTAGATACAAAAATCTCTGGTTCTCATATGTTTTTCACAATAATGCATTAAATGACTCTCCTCCCTCTCTGTCTGGTCCTCAGGTGCTACCTCGACATGGTGAAGGTGTTTGTTTTCAGCTATTTCTTCTGGCTGGTGCTGTGCCTCATCTTCATCACCGGCACCACGCGGATCAACATCTTCTGCCTGGGCTACCTGGTGGCCTGTTTCTACTTCATGCTGTTTGGAGGCAGCGTGTTGATGCAGCCCGTCAGATACATCCTGCGACTGTGGGATTGGCTCATCGGATACACCTGCTTTGTGATCGCCATGAAGAACCTGCTGTCTGTGAGTTACCACGCCGTGAACAAGTGCAGTAGTTTAGACACCCATCACTTAATTTGTTAGCTTTTTTAACAGGCTCTATACTATCAATTAAAGCGCCTTTCTGCCATCCCCGTGTGTTTTTCTGTGATCAGCTCGGTTCTTGTGCCTACCTGGACAGCCTGTTGAAGAACGGCTGCTGGTTCATTCAGGCCTTCAGCATGTTCTGCACCATCAAAGGCTATGACGTCCGTAAGTGTCTTCAACAATCGATGAGAAAGGACATCTTAAATCTCAGTTCATTCTTGTGTTTGTGCATTCTTGGTGTTAACATATCTCTTCTGTCCTGTCAGCTGCTCCTGACGCTGAGTGCGAGCTGCCGGAGGGCGAGGCCGGCATCGTCTGGGACGCGATCTGTTTCACCGTCCTCCTGGCACAGAGGAGGGTCTTCCTCAGCTACTACTTCCTCTACGTGGTGTCTGACCTCAAGTCTTCTAAGATATTGGCCTCCAGGTCTGTACTCCACGCAAACCTAGTGTTGAGGTCCCTAACATGTTTTAAAGCAGCAGCAAGCGGACTTTACAATCAGGGTGAGGGCGTACAATGACAACGAGGGGTAAATGTTTGAAAAGCTTGAATTGTGTTTGATAAATTAAACCCCACCTAGCTTGTCTGTATTCAGTTTATAAAGGGAAACCACACGGATGTGATAGGCAGCTAGCTTGGATGAAGCAACACTCACTCACAGCTGTTTAGGGGGAAGATTGGTAGCGCTGTGTTTTATGGGTAGTTATTGATCATTTCATAATTATTTCCGAGAAGTCTCCCGGTAAGAAGAATTTGGTTCTAATTGTGCGGAAAATAGTCATTTCCGAGACATAGAAGCTCCATTTAAGCCCAAGTAAATATTCATTCATTATTAATGTATTATTGGAAACTTTATTCTACATATAATGTTTACGTGTTACAGGTTTTGGCAGGTTCGGCTGATCTGCCCACTAAAATACTGTCCATGTTCTGCTTGCAATTGGTTTGAAATGATTAATTGGAAATGTAGCATTTGATCTCTGTTTTGCCTCTAATTAGTACGTTTCCAGAAAACATCTTGAAAATTAGGAATAGGGCTGCAACTAATGATTATTTTCATTGTTGATTAATCTTTAGATCATTTTCCTGATTTATCGATTAGTTGTTTGGTCTATAAATTGTTAGAAAATGGTGAAACATGTCTATCAGTGTTTCCAAAAGCCCAAGATGACATCCTCAAAATGTCTTGTTTTGTCCACAACTCCAAGATATTCAGTTTGCTGTCATAGAGGAGTAAAGAAACCAGAAAATATTCACATTTAAGAAGCTGGAATCAGAGAACTTTTTTTCTTAAAAAAATGACTCAAACCGATTAATCGATTATCAAAATAGTTGCTGATTAATTTAATAGTTGACAACTAATCAATTAATTGTTGCAGCTCCAATTAGGAAACTATTCTGAAATTATGAACTATAAAAATGACTGTAACATTTCTGCAGAGTGACTGTAGCTGACACCATTATGTGAGTTGACAATGTGTCTCATTTAGGGAGGAAGGAAACTCTCTAATGCAGCCTTTTTCTGTCTGTTTCCTTGTAGGTTGGTTAGACAAGGATCAATTTTGATATAATTGTCACAATAATTATAATAAGAGATCACTAACTCCTAAACAAAGTAGTAAAAAGTGTTGTACAGATGATGAAATAAACACATGGTGCTCTTTCCCTCTTCCTCTCTCAACCTCTAAGGGGCGCTGAGCTGTTTGAGGCCAGAGTGAAGAAGCAGGTCGCCGCCAGACTGGAGGAAGAGAAGAAATCTGTGGAGACACTGAAGAAACAGTAAGATACGTTAAACAGTGTAGAGTCAGTATATAGGACATTTACAACATTTCAGCAGTTCTGACTGTAAATGAATGAATAAATTGACCCGGTTTCAATGTTGACCAACAAAATTTCCCCTCTCAATGTCACATTTTATTTTATCTCTGGTAAAAAAAGCAAACAGCTAACTTGCCTTTCTCCACCCTCTTCCTGTAGGATGGAGAAGATCAAGTCTAAAGAGAAGGGTGGACCAGCAGCAGCAGACAAACCAGCTCTTCCTGCTGATCAGGAGCAGGTGACACTGGGTAACACGAGTGAATCTATTTCCTGTTTCTACTTTTAACGAACCAGCAAAACATGAGCAGACATTTTATTAAATAGATCTCTTATCAAAGCTCCAATCCTTGTTTGAACTAAATTCAGACACATAATTGAAGTTTGTTTTTATGATGAAAGATAATTTTGTGTTAACATTGGGTGTTTTATAATGCACTTTTCACTGAGATCTATACTTATATCAGTGTTTACTTTAAGAAGCTCTTCAATCTTTATCATCAAATGGAAGAAAATCAAAATATGGTCAGAACATGGACTCAGTTATGTACACCAGATGTGCGTTAGGGGCAGTCTAAAGCCATTTTGAAGTATCTAGTTATTTTATTTTTTGGATTATAATTTTTTTTTTATCAATTTAAAAAAAAAAATGTAGCTTTACTTATTTTTCTATTTCACATTTTATCTATTTGTATTCCACTTATTCTTATGTTATTTTGTAATGATGCAAAACTGTAATGGGTAATATGATTTTGCTGAGAATAAAAAAAAAAGAAGTTAAGTTAAAAAAAAAGGGAGAAAATCAGCCGATATCTGTGATGACTAAATCGATTGATTTGTGTTTTCCAGGCGACAATGAGAAGGCAAAGAAAGATGCCGGAAAATGGTGGAAGCCGTGGGTGTCTCAGCCTGGAGGTGAGCGGCAACATCGCATCGACCTAAACACTGCTCAGTGCTCTCAATGAAGAACGTTCTGCTGTTTCCTATCATTTCATCTCCTCAAATTAGTCCTTCCTGTCAGAGACACGTTTGTAACCCAGGTTATGTAATAAAACAGTAAAAACAGCCACTGAGCTTCTGTACGGGAGCAGCTCTGGGTCAGATGCCTTATTCAAAACCTCAACAGTATGCATAGTGATGCAGTTTTGCTCTGTTTCATTCAGTGGAAAACAACTGTGGCTACCACCTGTTTGAGAGTGACAGCGAGGAGGAAGAGGAGGATGTTATGGAGAAGAAAGAAGAGGAACCACCACCACCAAAGAAGAAATCTGCTTTCCAGGTGAGAGGCAGAAAAACACAAAAACTAATGACGAATAAAAATAATATATTTAATGTTTTCCATATGCCCAAAGATAGTACGTTAAAAGTGAACACTGACAGATGTGCTGCTAAGTTGTAACATCGTCTTTGATATCCTAGTTGGCCTACGACGCCTGGGTCACCAGCTCTAAGTCGGCTCTGAAGGACCTGAAGAAGGAGAAGAAGAAAATAAAGAGAGAGGAGAAGAAGAGAGCAAAGAGAGAGCTGCAGAGACAGCAGGGTGAGAGAGCCGCATGTGGAGTTTATGTAACAGCGTCTAATCCTCCTCCATTTGAACATTTAGAGACAATTCTGAGACTCAGGTGCTCCGTGTCTGTCAGATTTTAATATTTCACGTGTAAAGGAGGAGATCTGGTATCGTGGTGTTCACCAAACCTGTAAAGGGATATTCTGTCCTGATGACGGAGCTGGAGGAGAGGTCAGGAGGTCACCAAGATCCTTAGGAGGGGACCATGAAATTGACAGCAGTCTGTCCAGCAGTTGTGGAGACAGATGGACCAACTGCTTAAATAATTGAACACTAAAATCTTCTTTCTTCCAGGCATTGATAGAGCGGACTCTAGTGAGGATGAACTGGATGAAAGCACCGTGGAGGAGGAGGTTGAGGAGGTAGAGGAGGAAAAAGGTAAACAAGCATGAGTCACAGCATTTCACTCACAAACTACTAGATTACACCAACTTTCTACCACAAGTAAACCTCTGAGTGAAAAGAATATTTTACATTTCTATACATTCATACTCACTTATGTCGTTTCCTTACAGAAAACATCGTGCAGCGCGTCATTAACACCGTGAAGTTCAGCTTTGTGTTCGTTAAGTCCCTCCTTGACGACCTGACGGGGGGTCTGAACGCGTTCTGTAAAGAAACGCTGGACATTTCCAAGGTGCTGCGCTTCGAGCGTGCGTTACTCAGCCAACAGCAAAAGAAGGTGAGAGGAACGGATGTAAAGCTGATGATTGTAAATTGATGACATGTCTGGGTTTTAGCCTCAAAGTGAAGCACAAAAAACAGTTTAATCCTTCATATGGACAAAAACAAATTCAACACCAAGTGACATTTTTTATGTGATTATGACTTTTATGCATTTTTAGTGACAAACTGATATCATGTAGAAACTGTGAAAAGTTACAGTGCTGTACATAGTGAGTCTGTTTTCCTGTTTCACTCTGATGATTAACTATAAATAAGTAGTTATTTACAGAATGTGAAAATATGTGAAGTTAAAATGAGATGTAAAATCCAACCGTACTTGGGTAAACTTTTATATACATCTTGTATGTTCAAAAATAGAGATAACATGGTAATTTAATTGTGACAGTTATCTAATGAGTTGATGACAAAAAGCTCCTTCCCTTCCTTGAATCTTTTTTATTTTTTTATTTTTATTTTGAACTTTTTTAAATCTATCTATCTTACCGCTATTTTACAAAAAAGTTAAATAAAAACAATTATTTATTTAAAAAACAACACAACTATCTGTCTTTCCATATCCAAAATGTGCTCTATTTACAAAATAATTTTAATATTTCTTACAGCTATTTTTTCTTTGAGCATTTTATTTATTAATTCAATTGTTCAATTATTAAAGTTGATTATTACACAGGTGTTTTCAGTTCTGTTCAGAGCTATGCTGAGAAAAAAGACCATTTTTCACAGCACACATTTAGACTCGTCAAAGCAGGAAAATCACAGGTGTAACTAATAACATTAATGATGGCTGCATCACATGTAGGTGAACCAGGCATATACTGTAGCACAGAATACACTTCCCTCACTATGTTTTGTGTCGGCTACGCCCTTTACGTCCCTTTTCTCTACAGGGTAAAGAGGTGAGCCAGGAGAGCGTGAAGCAGTTTTATGAGAACTGGTTATCCCGTCAGAACACGCTTTCATCTCAAGACGACCCCGATGACGCCCTGCCTCCTCCTCCTTCCCCGTCCGATGTCCCCTCCTCACGCCACGCCTACGCCAAGCTGAAGAACCAAGCCTCCAAAGTGTCCTGGGGCAGCAGCGTCTCCAGGTAGGTTACTGGACTCTGAGTCGCTCACATATTTACCTCTCTCATGCTTTCATTCTCTTTCTTTCCTGCTTCTACTGTATCTACTCCCATATGTACATCAAGGTTTTAATAGTTTTGACTTTTCTATTTCATTTTAGTTTAGTTTTAGTTCATTTTCAGAGTGTGTTTGCTAGTTTTAGTTTAGTTTTAGTTTTCAAAAAGGTTTAGTTTAAGTTTTTATATATTTAGTTTTAGTTTGTTTTTTTTTAGGGCCTGCTATAATGTCTCACAAGCTACATATGTAGCTACATATACATACAAAATACATGGTTGGAGAACTGTTTATTATGTTTCTGCGCTACTTTAGCAAAGCAATTGCGGGATAGCGCTATCTCCTGAAAGGTTTCTGTGGTTCAATGTCACGAGAGTTGACGGGAATTCATGCTGTCTCCTTTTTTCGTGAGTGATATATTTTAGCTAAAAAAACTTCAATTAATTTACATTCATTTATATTTTGTTTTTGTTATTTTTTTAACCAGGCAATTAAAAGATATAGTTTTTATTTAGTCTCAGTTTATTAACAATATTTTTCACTGCTTATTTTCATTTTAGTTTACTATAATAACCCTGGTGTGTAAACATATACTGCATGTGTAAAGTTAGAAACTGCCAACATATTAAAGACATGAATGGCATTATTACTGTACATACTATAAACACAGTCTGCCCATCGTTTAGACCCTGTTGACTCATCTGCTCTCTGCTCCTCACCTTCAGCTGTATGACAGATGAGACGATGCTCATGTCCCGGCAGCCGACACAGGAAGAGCTGGACGATCCTCCCGCTGTGTCGCCTGCTGCTGACCAGCTCAGACGGAGACTCCTGAAAACAGCCAACATCGACCTGACCTCCTTTGAGAATGTTGACCTTTCACCAAGGTGAGGGAGAAAAAAAGCTTCACTTCACACACAGATTTTCTATAAAGTCGTGGAGAGAAATCTTAACTTCCCTCAACTCTTTAAAACTTTGCATAACCATCTCCCCATCTGATTCTTGAAGTTGAAACGTCTTTATCCTTGTCTCAAAAGCTGTGAAGATGGCGCCCCTCAAAAGGAAGACCACGAACAAGAAGACGAGGAGGAGGAGGACATCGAGGGTGAGACGAAATGGGCGCGAGAACAAGAAGATGAGGAGGAGGACATCAAGGTTGAGACGAAACGGGCGCGAGAACAAGAAGAGGAGGAGGAGGAACACATCGAGGTTGAGACGAAACGGGCGCGAGAACAAGAAGAGGAGGAGGAGGAACACATCGAGGTTGAGACGAAACGGGAGCGAGAACAAGAAGAGACACGGGAAGAGGAACAAAGAGAGGAGGATCGTGAGGTGGAGAGAGAAGAGCTGATCGAGGAAGCGCTGCTGAGAGAAGAAGATGAATGCGCCGATTACCCAGAATGCACATCGTTGCGCTTCAGGGAGAGCGATGGAGAGAAAAGCCTCGACCTCGCAGAGTCTCCCCGACCTCTGAGTCAGGAGACGAGGAACCTCACTGCCAGCGAGCTGCTGCTAAACAAGTCAGTACACACAAGAAACGTATTAGTTGAAAAACATTTTTTCATGTTTTCGACATTATAATGATTATTTCTGTCTTTTCTTCTGCAGCATGTTTGAAAATGACGAGATCTCCGAGTCCGATAAGTTTTTCGTGACGTTGCCGAGGCCGCTGAAGCTGCTGTTCGCCCTCTATAACACCATGGTGTCCAAGTCAGAGATGCTGTGCTACTTCGTCATCATCCTCAACCACATCGTGACAGCTTCGTTCCTCTCCCTCATCCTGCCCATCCTCATCTTCCTCTGGGCCATGCTGTCAGTGCCCCGGCCCTCCAAACGCTTCTGGATGACCGCCATCATCTACACAGAGGTAGGTTATTACGCCGTTGTGTGGTGTGTTTGATGTAATATTCAAACGTGAGGGGTTTCACTGCGGCATTAATATTAATTTTAGAACAAACAGACACCAGGGCTGCAGTCAGTTTTATGTTTAATAAATAAGTAATTCCTCTGAGACGACATCTTGTGTAATTGTTTTTACAAATTAAACAAAAGTGTTTATTACTCTTTGTACTCTTTTTTTGCCTGTCTTTAAATCAATCAGTGTGTACTGATGCCAAGGTGCCCTCTTTGTTGCCCTTATGGTAGATGAGACTGCCCTTCCAGTAGAGAAAACGTGATGAAGTGCCCTTTAGGGTGCCCTTAAATGGAGAAATTCTCTCTCTCGTCTCTGTTTCTCTCAGCTCACTGTTGTGGTGAAGTACTTTTTCCAGTTTGGTTTCTTCCCCTGGACCACCTCTGCCTACCGAGGCATCAACGCCGAGCGGCCCTTCGCCCTGCCCAACATCATCGGGGTGGAGAAGAAAGACGGCTACGTCCTCTTCGACCTCATTCAGCTGCTCGCTCTGTTCTTCCACCGCTCTATTCTCAAGGTAAAAGCTACCCTGCTCATTCAAGTATACCCACCTGCTGCTGTACTGTATGTGTTGTACAGGAGACACCAGCAGTCTTGCCATGCAGCTAGATTTTAAAATCGTGTTTGTGTTTCTGTGACTGTGCAGTGCCACGGGCTGTGGGACAACAAAGAGGTTGAGATGCCTGATTTTTTCAAGAAGATGAAGAAGAAAGTCGACAAGAAGAAGATGTCAGGAGGAGATAGGACGGGCAGCAAAGACAAAACTCAACGCCGGTTAAAGTTCCTCCCTCTCCAGGCCTCCACCACCTCCATGTTCTGTAGACGAAAGAAAGGCAACTCTCCAGAGTCTAATGGTGAATATTCAGAAAAGCTTGAGCTATTTTGATCCAAATCTGACCAAGAGACTCCTTTCTTTTCTGTACGTATGATGCTGTATGACACGAATCACCATGTATGACTAACATTTCACGTTTCCTTTTTTTTACTGGAGAGGTGAAGCCCAAGAAGCAGCACAGCAGGAAGAGGAGCCGGCAACAAAACAAGGCTCCGCTGACCAGGAAGCAGAGGATCAGACAGCTGATCAAAGAGAGGATGCTGCAGACCAAAGCTGCCGTCATAGAAGTGTGCGTCGTTGCAGACAGACCTCATGACTTTTTAAAATTATATTATATTGATTCTTTTCCCTTAACGAGTTTGTGAATCTGACAGCGTGGAGAAAAGTGTGTTTTGACGCTGTATATTCTGTCTTTTTCTACAGCGGCCTTCACATTTACTTACCCATAAGACAGTTTTTCTACGACATCATCCACCCAGACTACAGTCCCGTGTGTGACGTCTACGCCCTCATGTTCCTCATCGATGTTGTCAACTTCATCGTCACCATTTATGGATACTCGGCTTTTGGGGTGAGAGTCTGACCTGCCTCTCATCAAACCAACAATATACACACTTAAAAATGTATGTTATGTGCAGTACGACACTATCAATGATGATCTTTGTCTTCTCTCTGTAGAAATATTCTGCAGGGGTCGACATCACAGAGTCTCTGTCGGAGGACCAGGTCCCAGAGGCCTTCCTGGTCATGCTGCTCATGCAGTTCGGCACCATGATAGTGGACCGGGCCCTCTACTTGAAGAAGTCCCTGCTGGGAAAGTGTGTTTTCCAGGTGGTGCTGGTGTTCGGCATACACTTCTGGATGTTCTTCATCCTCCCCGGCGTCACAGAGAGGTCAACTGAGTTTATTATTCTCTTCATTTGTCTTATCGTTAAAGGGATAGTTAGGGTGTTTTGAAGAGGGGCTGTATGAGGTACTTATCCTTAATCAGTGTATTAACGAGAGTAGATGACGGTCGGCACGCCTCCAGTTTGGAGAAGCAGACGGGAGTTACCGCACAGGAGCAAAGCAATGCACTGCTGTGGACGGGGCCGGCAGCAAAACGTATTCTAGCCACCTAAAAGAAAGGCCCAGCTAAAAAAGTGTACGCTATATTTAGAATATTTTTCGCCAGTTTACCTTGCCGTGAAACAGCTATACGGTCCATGTTTCTGACGAGGAACTGAAGCTGTTATCTATGCTCTCACCAAAGCAACCAGACTGCATTGAAAAAAACTGAAATTTTACCTCGCAGAACCCAGGGGTGCTACCGCTGCCTCAATCGGTTTGTGAGTTTGTGCTGTCTGCAGCCCCGGTGTTCAGTGAGGTAAAATTACATTTTTTTTCATTGGAGTCTGGTGGCTTTGAAGAGAGCATGCAATATTTATTAAAGGTGAAATGTGTGTCAAAATAACATTTAAAATGTAATGTTGTGGTGCTGCAGAGATTTTCCTGGCCTACACATCATATTCTACAGTCTTAAGAAAACATCTTTATTTGGTACAGATCCCTGCAAAAATCACACCATAATCATATTAATATGCTTTTCAATGAAAATGAGAATAATAATGTAAAAATGATCATTCCCTCTAATATCGCAAATCATATCTGCAATTGCAATATCACTTAAAATAATTACATTAGATGTTTTTTCAAAAGCCCTAGATATTTTCATCGATATCTTCTTCTCTCATCTTTTTTTGCTCCACAGGAGGTTCAACAGGAACGGGATTGCTCAGCTCTGGTACTTTGTAAAGTGCATCTACTTCGGCCTGTCTGCCTACCAGATCAAATGTGGCTACCCGAACCGCATCCTGGGCAACTTCCTCACCAAGAACTACAACTACCTGAACCTTTTCCTCTTCCAAGGGTAAGAAAACAGTCACTGGCTTTGATGAATACGAATATCTCCATTAACGGCATGCAGTTAAAGTAACTTCATTGAATTAGACACATTTTCCACTTTAAACACTCATAATAGAGTGTTGAGAGTGTTTGTGATTTATTTTATGTTTGGTATTTAATTTTTAGAATCGTTCTAATGGTGCATTTTACCAAAATAAACAATTAATTTCACTAATAGATTCTCCTCTACCAGGTTTCGTCTGGTTCCCTTCCTGACGGAGCTGAGGGCGGTGATGGATTGGGTTTGGACCGACACCACTCTGTCTCTCTCCAGCTGGATTTGTGTTGAAGACATCTATGCAAACATATTTATCCTCAAGTGCTGGAGGGAGTCCGAAAAAGTAATTGAGAGCGTGTAGTACACATACAGCTCGCTGCATTAGTGCTACAGTACTCACAGTTATATTTAAATAATATGAAATGTTAGGCTTTGAAATGATAAGATTTGCATCTGCAGGGTTGTAGCCTAATTTTTTTTACTCCCATCTATGCTCTCCCTCACTCCCTTATCAACAGATAATTTATTAACTATTCTGTTGACCAGTTATCAAGTAAAAATACTAAATTTATTCTGCATAAAAAATAAGAGGAGGCATTGATGAAACACATTTTAATTTATGACTGCTGGTCAGGCAAAAGACTTCAATCTGATAAGTTACGATGAACACTTGTCGACAGTAATTTATTCGTTATTCTCCCAGAAATACCCCCACCCTCCAGGGCAGAAGAAGAAGAAGGTGGTGAAATACGGGATGGGAGGATTCATCATCTTCGCTCTTATCAGCATCATCTGGTTCCCGCTCCTCTTCATGTCGCTGGTCCAGTCAGCTGCCGGAGTGACCAATCAGCCGGTGGACGTCTCCATCCAGCTCAGCATCGCAGGATATGAGGTCAGGACAGACATGAGTACATTAAACTGTGTGCTGACTTTCAAATTTTAGTGTTTGTGTGCTTATTTTATGAAACACTGAAGCTCATCCAGGAATTGCTTGATGACCTTTAAGGCTCTTCATGACCGGGCTCCAGATTATATTTTAGACCTTTTAATCCCTTATGAACCGTTGTGTAGTTTGAGATCCTCGGGCAGGTCTCTAGTGTGCATGTATGTTTTACACTTGAGTGTGTGTGTGTGTGTGTGATTGTGTTTCCACAGCCTCTGTTCACCATGAGCGCCCAGGAGCAGAACTTGATTCCGTACACAAATGCCGGATTCAACCAACTCACCAAAGTCTACGCAACCAATCCAGTAAGATTACACTGTAAACACCAAACTGAGATGGGACAATAATTAATACAACTGTATAATGTTTCTACTGTATATGTCATAGCAATAACTTCTTATTCTGTTTGTAAATCTTTATATACTTGTGTGGGTCTTTTCTTTCTTTTTTTGTCTAATTATGTTTTTTTAATGATTATTAAGAGAAAGTTTGTATTTGTTTCTTTTAATTACAGGGTAGCATAACTGCTCATGTTAAATACATTATGTTGATTGTGTTTGGACACCAGGAAGCTCAAGTGTGTTTTTCACTATTACTAGTACTAGTATTTTAATGTGGATGTCAGGAGAAAAGGTTGCAGTGTCCTGATATATAGAGAAGTGAGTGTTTTGGGGCCTCCTGGTGGACAAATGGTTCAGATGCATAGTAGGCAAGGCAAGTAATATAAAAAGACACATATAAATAGAGAGATGAGGAACACTGTGGTGACATTTATTGAAATAACGGCATAAATCTAATCCCCTCCTCTCTCTCGCAGTCCGCTATGCAGTTCATCATGAACTACGAGGCGGAGGACATTGTAGTCGCTAAGATCAAGAGCGATGCCAGTCTGCTGTGGAGCATCAGTCCGGCCAGTCGAGCCGCTATGATCCAGGAGCTCAGCAACTCCTCTCATATATACATGACGTTACGCTGGGCGCTGCTCAGGTCAGAGTGTGTGTCTGTGTGTGTGTGTGTCTGCTTGTAGTCTGTGAGTGTGTTTCATAGTACAATGCAGATCCAGTGGTCCTGTGCATGTTGCAGGATTTTATTGGTGTGTATGCGCAAATGCTTGTGAACAATGTGTTCATGTACTGGCTCGAAATACATTCTCAAGTATGCACAAGCACTGATAAATGTATTTATCTAAAATGTTAAGCTTAAATACATTTTATTACTTTTTAAATTCATTATTCTGCTCATATTTAGGTCAGTGTTTGAGCCCTTCACTGTTTTACATATCAAAGACAGAGGTACTTAAACTCATGAAGATACAGACTCCATTAATGTGAATGGATGTGAACAGTATATGCATCTGTGCACTAAAGGTGTGTCCATTTATATAATGTTATATTCATTTCTTGCAGAATATTCATAAATGTATAAAGTTTAATTTGACTATAAAGGGAGATGCTTCTTTTTACTTTGTTCAAGTCTTCCTGCAGATCTCTTAATTAAACTGTTCAGTAACTAGATTTTAAAATCATTTGGCTGCATTTTGCAAAGATGCACACAGCGCTGAACAAACGGTACAACATGTGCCACTCAACGCTGCTCTCCTTCTCTTCTCAGGGATCCGTCCATATCAATGAATGCAGAGACGGTTGGAGAACACACTGTGAAGTTTGAGGACAACGCCTTGAGGGAAGGGATAGTCCACATGCTCAAAGGCAACAGAAGCGAACCTGTGTGAGTCGCAGTGAACACACACACACACAACCAGTTGGTTGTACTATTACTCCTCGTCTTCTTCAGGTGTTGAGTTGCAGTTCCCTTACTTACTAGAGATGTTAATGTTAGGGAATTAAATCAAACAAACATGCTTGTAATGGCTGTAATTAAGATAAACTCTAAAAATAGTAAGCATTTGGGGTGTAATGATACATCAGTCTGGATCGATATATCGAGTCAATGATCAACTATCCAAAACCATCGATGCAAAGTGAGAACATGAACGCCTTTATTTTGAAATTCCCATGGCACGTCTGTGTCATCATTTCCATCCAAACGCACCTCCTTCCTACAGAGCCCAATAATAAAAATATCAAATGGTATTTTGGTTGCTTTTGTGAGTTGATATGGACATATTATATTGTCTCATATCGATCACATGGCAGACTTTGTGATATCAGCAAATATTGTATTGTTGTCCAAAGAATCGATGATAAAACTAGTGATTTACACCCCTAGTAGACATTCATGTGCAACATTGCTAAATATTTTCTCCACTTGAGCTCTAAAGGTGTTAAACTGTGTCATTCTGTCCCGTAGGCTCATTAATTCTCTGCTGCCAAAGTTCCTCAGGGGTAACAAAGGACCAGAGTCCAAAATGGCAACCAGGATGAAAGTAGGTTAGTTACAGTTTATGGTACATTGACCAAACTACAGATTTGTTCTTTTACAAATTATAACTGCATTGTAATTATAATATCCAAAGGATCTTGGATCAAGGATCTAAACAGAGTGGTCTGTCCTGTGCTAATCTCTTGTTTAACTTAATCCCGTCTTCCCTCAGAGCCCTCGGACCGCCCAGAGCTCCAGGCGCTGGCCTTCTTCAGGCCCATGTTGGTCAAACTTCAAGAGGCCAACGGAGGGGCAGAGAAAAGGCCCGACCAGTGGTGGGTGGTGGAGGAATGCTCACCAGTTCTTACCTTATCCAACCCGAAGTGTGACAACATAGAGATAGTGGTGATCAGTGATAAAGTCAGCCCCTCCAGTCTGGGTTTCCTGGCTGGACACGGGTAGGTAACATCTCACCTGCATTATGACAGTAAAACACAGTTGTATCTCTCACACAGACTTACTCGAACAATCTCTCTGCTCCTCTTCTCTCCGCCACAGCATCGTAGGTCTGTACATGTCGGTGGTGCTGGTCATCGGAAAGTTCGTCAGGGAGTTCTTCAACGGGATCTCCAGATCCATCATGTTCGAGGAGCTGCCGTGCGTGGACCGCGTCCTGAAGCTCTGCACGGACATTTTCGTGGTCCGGGAGACGGGAGAGATGGAGCTGGAAGAGACGCTGTTTGAGAAACTCATCTTCCTCTACCGATCGCCGGAGACCATGATCAAGATGACCAGAGAGAAGAAGGACAGCTAGGTGTTTGGTGGCTTACCATCTGTGGAGGGTGAAACGCCACCCGTGGATGCATCCACACTGAACTAACAGCACTCAAAATGGAAGTATTAGAGCAAATAACATTTGGTGCAGTAGAGTCAGTTTTATTCCAACAGGAGTGTTTGTGGCAAATGGAGCAGCAGGGGGAACTTGTGGTTAATGATCCAGTTGTAATCAAGAACCCTGCTGAAGACGTTGGGTCCCTTTCTGACCCTGCTACTAATCTTGACCTCTGACCTTCATGGAGTGCTTATATAGAAATGGATAAAACAGTTCTCATACTATTACAAGTATTAAAAAAAAACATTTCCTGGTTTGATTATAGTTTCAATTAGGTCATTAATGTGAGATTCACTTGTCCGATTTGTTTGATTACTGTCAGAAAGATAGACTATCATTTGCCTGTATCATACAGAACAATGACATGTTACAGTAATCTAAAATAAATGAGACTACACCAGATCACCAATTAACCTGAACTGCAGTTAAACAAATTAAGTGCCTGCCAGTTATATTTGATTTCCAGTCCACTGGGCAATGCATGCATTTCTAATGATTTTGGATTCAGTTTTTTAACTGGTGTACAGTACACACGACACCCTATTCCCTAATTTCTTACATGATCGGTGAAATTTCAACAAACCATTGATATACTGATGGATCAACACACACATACCTCTGTAAATACCATGTTTCTGACTATGTAGACTACTGCACTGATTCATTTATACCAAAATAAAAATTGTTACAGACAAAAATGTGTCAGTGTCTCGTTCTGCTGCGCTGTAAATACTAGATTCACCAACAAGGCAAGAATACAAGGAAGCAGAATGTATTTCCGATATTCATCTTTAATACAATTTTAAATTACAAATGAAAGGGGGAAATACAGCAATTTCACTCAGGTCATCTTGGTGTCATCCATCTTTTTTTCCCTTCTCCACGGTGTGCAGGACAGGACGGTGAAAGGACCTCACAACTCCAGGAATAACTAACTACATCACGGGCTCAAATCCTGGAGAAAAAAAACAGAAAGCAAGGATAGAAACATTACTGAAAATAACCTCATGAAAATTTGGTTGCATACCAAACAGAACGAGAATCATTCACATCAGTGACTGCAGGTTTGGGGTTGGTGCACACATGAGGTGTAAAGGAATATTTATATGGAAAACATTTAATAAACAATGCGTTTTTCCTCATTTTTCAAAAGTCCTGACTTTGACTATTAATAAAAATTAGATTTTTCATGTGATCTAAAAATTTCAAAGTTATACTGATACCCAAAGCAAGTCCCTAACAAATTTCAAGACTTTTGACCAATCAGAACACAAGTAGTGGCATTTTTTTCTTATCATACTAAATATAGTCTTTAGGCACAAATAGGTTAAAATGATGCTAACGTGTTAGTGCATCAGCAATAATATTCTAATATCTCTCAGCATTGGAGAGCTCCTTCAGCGACAGGCTGCTTCACCCAAAGTGTGTGAAGGAGCGCTATCGCAGGTCCTTCCTTCCTGTCAGACTCCACAACCAGCACTGCTCCCAGTGGACCACTTACACACCAAAAACTGACAATAACCTGATATTATCAGGTGGAATTTCATTTCATTCTCACTGTGCAATATTGTTTTCCACTTGTGCAATTTTGTTAATAGTCTGTTTATTGTCAATACTGTATATACTGCTCCTTTTTTTATACTTCCTTCTATTTAAATGGTTCATATTTTGTTACACTTTGTTTAGCTCTTTTTACTGTGTTAGCTGATGCATCTTGTTTTTTCCCCTTTGTTGCTGTACACTGCAAATTAACCCCACTGCAGGACTAATAAAGGAATATCTTATATCTTATATAACAATACAGCCCTCTGAAAGGGGCCTTTATGTAACTTAAAGTAAGTAAGGTCACTACTGTGCTGTATATAAATGTAGCTTGAAATTCTTTTTTGTATAAAAATGATGATGCAAAATGTTTACTAATCGTTGAACATTTTAAATGATGTGGTTTTGCCATCTAAATGTAATTTAATATTTAAATGCTCTGAAGACTTCTTCCACCACTGACAACCTGCACCTCTGTCACCACCTCAATGTCACACCACTGTCTCTCCTTGAACACAGTCAGGGTGAGGATATCAGTGATTATGATCTCTCCAGTGCCTTGTAAATTATACTATGTGATGAAACTTACATGCTGTCTTAGGTTTCATCACTTTGACGTTGGACTCTGCGGCCTTCAACGCGACGGTCTGGAACTGCGGCTTCATCGCAGCTCGCACCGCGCTGGCACAGATCGCCGAGAAGCGGATGTAGCTGCAGAGAGGAGAGGACACACAGAGACACAGACTGTTAGCCAGCATGCTTAAGGACAAACTGTACTCACAGAGAAAACACCACTGTTCTCTTTAATAAACACACATAACGTATCCCATGCATTAACACACAGAGTCACGTGTTGGACGGTTATCAGCAGACATTAGTGCTGCAAGTTAAACACATGAGAGGAAGCTAACGTTAAAGCTAACTACAACCATTAGCTATGTCGACCTCTGAGGGGTTTAATAGAAGGAATAACAACAAGGACTTTGCTTTAAATATTCAGTTATAATAACATATAACACTGTAGTCAACACTGAGGACAAAGCTAGCTTCGTAGATATACATATTTATATATATTTGTACCTGAGGCCTGCTTGTCTCCAGTATGCGACCATCTTGACTCTGTTTAGCTTCAAGGACAGGTCGGATATTTGCGTGATGACGTCATTTGAGTTGCGCTGGTCTTTTCCCCCACCCAATAAGAACAGAGCTTGATCATGATTGACAGCTTTGACGGTTGCTTGTCCCGCCTCCAGACAACACCTCAACCACCCTTTTTAATATAATATTTCACTTCATTTCATTTCAAAAAATTTATTTTGAACATGTAGAATACAAAAAAAATGAAATAAAAAAATAAAGAAAAAGAATGATCATACCGACAAGTGGACAGTCAGAAACAAGTAGTATTTACATACAAAGAAAAGCATAAGAAAAATAAATTGTCAAACACTTGATGCCTTGATTTACATATTCGAAAAGGAGTGAGAAGAAGTATAAACTTATTTAATCCCACCCCTTCTCCATAAGTAATTACACTTTCCTAATTTTGTCTAACTATAATTATTATTATTTTTAATTATTCTAACTATAATTATTACCTTTTATCTGTGTCACATAGAAATATAAATTCATTGCTGATAAAATTATCCTTGTCAAAATATAAATTTGTTATCAATCCAGAATACCAATTCATTACTTATTAGTAATATAATATAATAGAATAGAAAATAATATAACATAACATAACATAACATAATATAATATAACATAATATAATATAATATAATATAATATAATATAACATAACATAATATAATATAATATGATATAACATAATACAATATAACATAATATAATATCACATAATATAACATAACATAATATAATATAATATAATACAATACAATACAATATAATATAATACGATATATTATAATATAATATAATATAATACAATAAAGAGCCTGTCTCTGCCACCACGAGGAGGGTGGTCCATTAAAGGTTATCTCCTTCAGCTCCTCCTTCCTTCCTTCCTTCCTTCAGCTCCTCCTTCCTTCCTTCCTCCTCACCGCGGTCACGCTGTCATCAGGCACCGCCGGCTCCTGAGCTCTGACAGAAAAGCCTCCAAAATGAAGATCTGGGCGTCAGAGCACATTTTCAAGTGAGTAACTATCTACCCCTGATCATGTTTTTTTAAAGTGTGTCTGTTTAGTAACTAGTTTCCTTTCATATGAGAAGTTATTGTGGGTTTCCCTAAACTGTCCGGGTCGCAACTGCTAGCCTCCTTAGCTAGCTGCTAACGGTATCACATCAGTTAGGTAACTTATCACACAAAGAGCCAGCTGTAAAGTTACCTAATGTTAGTTTGTTTATGTTTATTAATTATGTTTGAAGTGTTTTTAACATATCTACACTTGTTTGTACACTTGTTGGTCTTTATTAGCTAGAAGTTAGCTGCTTTAGCTAGCTAGCTGAATGCTCTTAGCTAGCTAAAGGTTAGCTTTTAGCTGTTAGCATTAAAGCTAACCTGCTATCAGATTCTGTAACGTTTGTTGTTCAGCAGTTTAGACAGATTAAAGCTTATTGAAACGTTTCAGCCACATGTTACTATAAGGAGGGAGTATTTATATATTATATAATATCCATATAGTATATATAATCTGTCGGTTTATTAGATATGTACCAATATCATGAGTGTTACATAACAGTCTGTCTGGCTGCTATTAGAGTACAATGATGCGTCCTGTTGTCTGTGTTGTTTTGCTCATCAGACAGTAATAGGTGTGTGACAATGGTGGGAACATGTTTGGTCTATTTCCAGAAGTTTCTAGTTAAATGATGATGGTCTGGCTGTGTTGAGGGGGCGTTACTCCTCCTGTCAGCCTGGTGTTGTGATGAATCCTCCATTTTGACTCTGCTGCACCAATCTTTAATATTATATTGACCATATCAAATCTGAGCTTTTTAGAAAATGATTTTGTTATACACATTGTATGGTAGGACAGGTCTCCAGAATCACTGCACTTGTTCATGTTGCTGCTGCTGTTTTCTGTGTATAAGGAGTGAACTTCAAGGTTATTTGTTTGTTAGCTTGTATCAGACATACTAAGTGGTGAGAATGGGCTGAATGACATAATCAATCAATCAATCTGATTTCCAACATCTTGTCACAATATCATAACAATGCATTTTGATTTATTGGTGTGTGTATGTATGTGTGTACATGGATTGTAATGTAAATATTCCAGAAATGGCTAACAATGGCTGACAATCTGCAGCCCCTTGCCAGAATAGGCCTTTAGGTATGGAGGACGTAACCTCACAAAATAAATGACTCAATAAATAAATAAATAAATAAATATGTCATTAAATGTAGCAAAAATAATATTAAAAATAAATATAGCCATTACTTAATTGATAAAATGTGACATACATTTGTATTATTATTTCTATTTTAATTTGCTTCTTTCTTTTTTTATCTTTGTATCATTTCCCTCATTTATTTTTATATATTTATTTTTTATAAATTTTTAAAATTGATTTATTTTTGCATTTATTTATTGTTGCATTTATGTTATATTTATGTTTAAATGTGTGTATTTATGTATTTATACATTTATTTCTGGTACGATTTTTCCCTCTGCATTTCACCCCATTATTTATTTCATTAAATGAATAAAGGGGAGAGTAAATAAATTAGGGAATTAATACAGAGATAAATAAATAAAGAAGCTAAGTAAAACAGAAATATCAATTTCTGTCACATTTTATCAATTAATTAATGGCTACATTCATTTTTAATAATATTTTTGCTGCATTTAATGACATTTATTTATCACGTCATTTATTTAATTATTTTAGATTTTGGCAGGTTCTGTCCGCCTTATTTAGGAACTTGCTGTTTCTAATGTTATTATTGGTTTTAACAGCCATCCGTGGGAGACGGTGACCAAGGCGGCCATGCAGAAGTACCCCAACCCCATGAACCCCGGTGTGTTTGGTGTAGATGTTCTGGACCGAAGCGTGGACGCAGAGGGACGGTTACACAGCACCCGGCTGCTCAGCACAGAGTGGGGGCTCCCTGCCATCGCCAAATCTGTAAGTTAGACGATGAGAGAAACGCTCAAGCTGTAATGATGCTTAAATTTTGATTGATAATAGGCTGATTAAGGCTTCAAAACGGTAGTCCGCAAACCTGTGGATGACATCACGGAGACTATGTCCACTTCTTATAAACAGTCTGTGCCTTTTTCCTGCAGATCATTGGGGCAACAAGATCATGCACGTATGTTCAGGAACATTCAGTGGTGGACCCCAAAGAGAAGAGCTTTGAGTTGAAATCTACAAATGTAAGTAGTGCTGACATGGATCATTGTTAATATGTACACCTTCAGTAAGAACTGCTGATACAAAGTGATACTTTATCTTACAGGTACATTGATCAAAGGAAGTTATTATGGTTTAGAAATTCTGTTGGTTAACACATTATTATATCTGTAGACTTGAGATCTTGTTTCTAGTAGAACTTTTATATCTGTGGTAAAACAGAATTGATTTGTTTTTGTAAGAATGTCCACTGATTAAGTCCTCCTAAGCCGTCGTGGTTTCCTCAGTCCGCCTCGGCACCTGATTTTCATTAAGTAGCTGTTCACATACCGGCCTTTTGGCTGCTTCCATAGTGTGGAAGACTTTCTACTTCCGGTTTGTTTAATGTCATGTTAGTTCACACATGACCTGAACTCTGAAGAGAGTCATCATCTTCATGGTACACAGGTGAATTTAATGCTCTTTTTCTTGCAACCTTTCTTGCAACCTCACCACATTGGATTACAACAAGGGAGTTAAATTGAGTTGGCTGATTATCCGTGTGATAGATCCGTCTAACAGTGGGCATTTGATTCACTCACTCACTTTAGCACAGGTGTAAATTATAACATTAATTGCTGCATACCAGCTGGAGCCGTCGTTAATGTTATCAGTTACAACTGAGTTTTTTCTGCTTTAACATGTTCACCAGGAGAAATGTCTTATTAGAGGAAGAGGATCAGTTTTTTTTATGGGCTTTATGGTGCTGTTCTCACACCAGCTGCTGTTACATTTACTGAAATACCTGTACACAATGTAAATATTGTAAATGAGAGACACAGACTAATGCTTACTTTATTCTGTCCATCCAGATCTCCTTCACTAACCTGGTATCTGTGGATGAGAAGTTGACATACAAGCCACATCCGCAGGATCCTGAAAAGTAAATGACTGTTTTTCTTTTATAAACATCAAATGTCACTCGCAATATTTGTTATTATTTTTATTTTTTTTTTATTTATTTTTTTAGTTCTGTCCTGCATGTGTACTTAGGTCTATTGGGTTGTTTGGTGGCTTACGTTGGCAATTTTTGTTGTTGTTTTAATTGAAAGGTTATAAAATGGCTTCAAAAACTATAACAGATTTAAGATTGTGTTGACTGTTTAATGACCTTTTATTTGTATGGTTGATTCAGGACGGTGCTGACACAGGAGGCTCTAATCAGTGTGAAAGGTGTCAGTCTCAGCAGCTACCTCGAGGGTCTCATGGCCAACACCATCTCCTCCAACGCCGGCAAGGTGAAACCGCCCTTTAAATCTTCCGATATCTCATCATGACATCTGTTTTCATGATAATACACACGTCGCTACACATTATGTTTTGTAATACTCTCCGTCTATCTGTCTCAGGGTCGGGAGGCGATGGAGTGGGTCATCAGACGATTAAACACAGAAATCGAGGAGTTGGCGGCGACCGCTCGTGGTACTCTACGCGCTCCGATGGCAGCAGCCGTCGCAGACAAATGATCCCGGCCTTCCCGCTGCTCTCTCTGCCATCATGGACCTCTCGAACATTTCCTCTCACCTAACCTGCCAGTACAGCCTAACAACCACAGCCCCATCCTTTTGGCCCCACGTATGTTTGTTTGTGTGTGTTCGTCCCTCCTCAGCAGGCTGCGCCGACGAGCTTGATACTTGCCGCCGTGGGCAGTGCGAGGAGCGTTGAGCTAATGACAGTAAAAAAACAAAAAAAAAAAAACAAACAGGGTTGAATTGGACTGCACTTGAAGCTCATAGGACTTAGTCTTGTGATGTTAAAGCTCTTTTTTCAAAATTCACACTGTGCCTCCACATCATCCCATTACTTTCTTCTTGTCTGTCTTTCTCCTCTTCATCTTTTCATCTCTCTCTAATGTTCTCTTTGTTGTTTCCATATCCTTGCAAGCAAGTTGAGTACTGGTAACAACTGAAATGAAGTCACTTGTCACTAACTTTTTAGTATTTGGCCAACCTAGCTTTGTACCGCAGAACTGACCAAAATATCTCAAAACCAAAAATCCACCAAAAGCAAACAGTTACGCTCTGCTTCAGCTGTCTTGTCTTGATATTGAAGCTCCAGGCGTTTATTCTCCACCGTCCTGTGAGGTCTGAGCAAGCTGATAATCCAGAAGAGTCTGTGGCTTTTTGTCCCACGTGGACTTTGATAGATTTGCGATGTGAACAGTTTGTTTGCAGCTCAGAGGAAGCAGAGCTCTCATCTGACAGCCAGTTCTTGTCCAGATCTGGTACAACCGACTTAACATTTGAAAGTGTTGTGCCATCAGGTGGAAGTCTCCCAGCATGGTGGTCTGGTCTTCAGAGGTTCTAGTGCTCATTCTGGTCTTTTTTTGGGTGCAAATGACTTTATTTCTTCAATTCTCTCTTGTCTTTGTCAGTATTTCCTCTTACATGGATGATGTGCTGTACGGTTAAGTGTTACAGTATAAGAATGTGCATACTTGAATGTCTAACTTATTTTCAGCATTGAATACACTTAAAAAGGGAGGAAGTCCTTGAAAGGTGCAGAGCTGCGAAATGAGTTTGTGAGCACTGAGCAACATGTTGGCATTAGACTAGTTTGAGATGAGCCAGACCTGCGCAGAATCGATGTCAAATCGCATACTTTTACTCTTAGTACATGCTGCAGCTGCCCACACAAAGTACTTCATGTTTCATGCAGTATGCATACAATTGGGACATACTACTTTCGTCATAACATTGCACCTTGAACGTTGACCTTCTTGCTCATATATCCACTGTGCAGAGGCTTGTGGGTAAGAATAGTCAGAAAAGCATGCTGGCTTGCATACTGCAAAATACATCCTATGTATTGGGACACACTAAATCTGTTTCTGGCATACTAAATAGTATGGTAGTATGGGTATTGGAACACACAGTGGATTTGTCTCTTGCTCTGACGTCATGCACAATGACCTCACAAGATCGAGGCGGCCGCAGTTTCTCAAGGCATGATGGGAAACACCTAGCTGTTGCCTGATCAAACAGCTAATCTTGGCTCTTAGTTTTGACAACAAACGGCACATTTTGTAGAAAATCCCGATTTTTCTGTGTAGTTGTAATATATTAATTTATTAACAACAACAACAACAACAACAACAACAACAACAACAACAACAACAACAACAACAACAACAACAACAACAACAACAACAACAACAACAACAACAACAACAACAACAACA